>JABUQX010021623.1:0-12385 GCA_015478945.1 Trachelipus rathkii
CAGCCACCCCACAGGGTAAAACGGCGTACATGAAATGTACACCAAAAGATAGCCCGCGGCCGGGAGCCCCCGAAAAAAACGCTCACGAAAGACGCTGAGTACAGGGGGCGCCGACCCCGCCCCTTTCCTTGGGATATGTCAGCCTACTACTAATATATATATATATATATATAATATTAATATATATATATATAGATTAATATATATAATATATATATAGATATATATATATATATATATATATATTATATATTATATATTATATAGTATATATATATATACATATGAGAAAAGATGACGCATTTTAGTAGCTCCCGCTTTCCTGATAAGTAAAAAGGAGAAGCGAGACTTCATTCTTATCTTCTTCAAATCCAGACGCATGCGCGTAGGGCTAAGATTAGTGAAAAGTTTGATATATATATATATATTTAATATATATATATATATATATATAATATATATGATATATATATTATAATATATTATATATATATATTATATATATATATATATATATATATATATATATATATATATACTATATTACATGTATGATCAAAACACATCGCGTTTCTGTGTTAAAATAATAATAATGATAAAGTTCGAAAAAAGAAAATATTTGTATAATTCTCCACATAACAGATAAATAACGCTTCTTTGAGATAACAGCGAAAAAAGACTAAAGTCAATCTGTTCTCTCTTTCTTCATCTTTTTCTTCTTCTTCTCTCCTCTTTCTCTTTCTTGTTATTAAGATTTAGCGTGTATAAAAACTGAAATGAGTCATATATTATATATATATATATATATAATATATATACTATATATATATACTATATTATATATATTTATATATATATATATATAATATATATATCTATATATATATTATAATATCTATATATATATTATTACATATATATATATAATATATTATAATATATATATTATTATTATTATATTTTTATATTTTATTATATTTATTATTATTATATTATATTATTATTATTATATTATTATTATTATATTATAATATTATTATTATTATCGAGCGAGCTCTTCTGTAAATGACTACCCACATTTCTCCCATGTATATATATTATATATTATATTATTATTATTATTATTATTATTTTTATTATTTTTATATTATTAATTATATTATTATTATTATATTATTTATTATTATTATAGTATTATTATTATTATTATATTATTATATATTATTATATATATTAACTCGAGCGAGCTCTTCTGTTAAATGGACTACCACATTTCTCCCATGTATATTCAACGGTCCGTTAGCACAAGGGAATAAAGTGCGAAGTCTTAACTCTGCGATAGAGAGTTCGTATCTCGGTGCTGAGAGGCACTGAATCGTATTCCAGATATGATAATTTTTGTATGAAGGCGCGCGAGCAAAGCGAAGCGCTTCACCACGTCACAGAGTATGCGAGGATGAGCGAGCAGGCAGGCGAGGCGCTCGAACCGGACGGTTCAACCTGTGAGCCAACGGGCGCTGGTCCCCCGCAAGGGGACACCGGGAATGCGCGGGAACCCCGGAAAGGTACTTAATCCACTTCCAAGTGTACTTAATCCACTTCCAAGTGTACTTAACGCGAGCAAAGGGGGGTAGGGGTGTGCTAAGTAGCTCATGAAAGTAAGTAGCTCATGAAGTAGTAAGGTAGCTCATGAAAGTAAGTAGCTCTGTAAGTAAAGTAGCTCGTGTGCACGGGTTAGGGTTATAAACCATGGCGCGGCTACGCGCCGCACATGGTTAGTAACTCGTGTTAAGTAACGAACAAAGGGGTAGGGGGAAAGAACAAACATGTATTGTATCACAAATATCCTTACGCACATCACATGCTCACGCACGTACATGGAAATATCAATAGAAATATAGGTTCCCGGGGGCAGCGACCCACCCCACAGGGTAAAACGGCGTACATGAAATGTACACCAAAAGATAGCCCGCGGCCGGGAGCCCCCGAAAAAACGCTCACACGCTCACGAAAGACGCTGAGTACAGGGGGCGCCGACCCCGCCCCCTTGACCGGATATGTCATGGCCTACTACCTAATATCAATGTCTGAAACATGAGGTTAAATTCCGAGTAATAAAAACATCGCAATTCATCATCAGTTGAAATTTTGTGTTTATCAGTGATAGTGATGGAGTGTCCTCTCACATTTCTTAAATCATATGCTTTTTATTTTTTTAATAACATATTAGTAATAGTGTCGTTTTTTTTTAAATCAAAGAATTCTAAAAAATATAATTAATAGAGAATTCGTATAGTTTGTGATTATTATAATATAATATATATATATATATTATAATATATATATATATAGATAGAATTATATATATAATATATATATCATTATATATATATATAATATATATAATATAATATATAATATAATATATATAATATATATATATATATATTAATATATAATTTATATATAATATATTTATATATATAATATTATAAATATATAAATATATATATAATAATATAATAATATATAATATATAATATATAATATATATATATATATATATATATATTATATAATATATTATATACTATATATATATATGAAATATTAAATTATTTAAAAAAAATTAATTGTCTATTATGAGTTGTTGGCAGCATCTGAACTCGTCTGTGAAAAAATTGGCGCATGGTATGCAAAATGTTGGCCACCCCTGATTAGAGAGTTGTTGTGTGGAGATTGGGTAAATGAGAGAATAAATGAAAGTACGTTGAGATGGTTTTGTCATGGGATTAGGATGGATGGACAGACGGTCGTTAAAAACGGAGTATAGTGGTGTAAAGTGTTGGGATAGACCGGATGGGAGAACACGAAGAACAAAATGGAATGATCAGGAAAAGGAATCCTGGAAGAGAGAATGTGAGTTTGGCAGAGGACAGAAGAAAGGGTGCATAAAAGGAGTGAATGGTGGGTTTTTTGTGAGGAGTATGGTTGTAGCCCACCTGGCCAAGGAATGAACCCCACACATTGACGAGATGTCATAGTGAGGGTCAATCGCGGTCACATAAGGCTCTAGGGCTAGGATTTTTCTACTTGCGACGAAGTTCTCCACTAATTGGTAGTAAAGGAGCGGTAAGCTGGCTTTCTTTTCTACTGCTTCTATTCTTCTACTATTTTTAATGTTTCCGGTATATGTTACGCACCTTGCCTCCAGTCTTGGGGAGATAAGATGGGTGATGATGATGATGATGATGATGATGATGATGATATGATGATGATGATGATGATTGATATATATATATATATATATATATATATATATATAATAATATATATATAATATAATATATATTATATATAAATTATATAAATATATATATAATATATGATAATATATTATGCAAGTTTTCCTAAAAGTACTCCTGAACTGTACTTGTTTACTTGATACCATTCTACTCTGTAATTGTACTTTACTGAACAAATTCTAGATACCTTGTACTTTACCTTGTACGTGAAAAAATGTACTTGAACCCAACCCTGATATGATATATATATATATATATATATATATATATTATATATATAATAATAAGATATATACTATATATATATATATATAGATATATATAATATATATATATATCATATAGTATAATATAATATATATATATATAATAATAATGATATTATAATATATATATAATATTTCTAGTCTACATGTATATTTATACTATGTTAAGCAATTCTCGTACCGTTGTAAGTACAATGCGAAAAAAACGGAAAACGACTTAAAGTGTTCAAGAATATAAAGCTGCGTTTCCAGAAGCTCGAGTGCAGCCCGTGTGCAAAAACGACTCGGAAACGCTTCGAATTGAAAAAAATTACATATAATTAACCAATCAGAAGAAAAAGAATTTTTGAGTACCTGAGATAACGCCGGGAAGCCCCCGTTGGAATCAGCTGACAATTGTAGACACAATAATCTTATACTTGTATGTATCTATTTTATGAAATGAAACGATATATTAGTAATTAAAATTAAAACTAAAATTTAAAAAACTTTTGGCACGCCATTTCCGAAACATGTTTGTAAAGAAAACTTTGTTTGTAATAAGTATCCTTCCGGAGCCCGCCCCGTTTATTAATTCCCCGAATTGAGATAACACAGGCGCTGATTGTACGTTACGCTGACGTAGAAGTGCGGCAAACGGGCTCTGCAAACGATGCATGTGCGCCTGTCGTGCCCGCACGCTGCAGTCGGGCTTTCTATAAACGCAGCTTATATAAGCAATATTTTAGCTGCCGTTTCCAGAAGCCGACTGCAGCCCGGGCGGGCACACTCGGAAACGCTTCGAATTGAGAAAAATTACATTAACCAATCCAAAGAACAGAAATTGAGTGCACGGGAAACGCCGGAAATGCGCCGTCGAGCAGCTGCAATTGTAAACAAGCAAGAGTCAATCCGTTCTGTCTACTGTAACTTTGTTTTTTTTTTTACTTTTAAAAAATGATTTAAATATTATATAAATTGGAATTTATTTCAGGCAAAGATAGAAAGGAGGAGAAGGTATGTAAATTTGTAAAGATAATACTTAATTGTAAATGGTTCGAGATGTGGACGGAAACGAAACTACCTCTCTCTCTCTCTCTCTCTCTCTCTCTCTCCTCTCTCTCTCTCCTCTCTCTCTCTCTCTCTCTCTCTTCTCTCTCTCTCTCTCTCTCTCTCTCTTCTCTCTCTCTCTCTCTCTCTCTCTCTCTCAATTTTATCATTATATATATATAATATATTAATTTAATTATAAAATATATATATATATAATATTAATAATTTATATATATATATATATATATATAATATATTATATTATATATATATATATATATATATATATATATATAGGAGAAAGTCTAGTTATTGACCTTTTGAACGGTACGTTTAGCCTAAAAAAAATAGTACAGGTATCTTTGGACCATAAAATAGACTTCTATCGTAGGAATTGATCCGGTGGCGCCGGATCAATAATATATAGCCTGTTACGTTCTACGACCCGTCAGTTTTATTTTTTAAATTTTTTTTACTAAAAGAATACCCAAGTAACCCGCAAAGATGGCAGGAGCGGTCTCTCGAGCCTACCGGGGAAACACAGCGGTAGGATATTTTCCCCCCCTTCTGGGAGGTCTCCGGAACCCGCTCTTTGATTGTCGCGGGGGATTCCTCCGCCCCTCCCCTACGGGTATGGAAATCGTCCCCCTTCTGCTCCCCGTCGGCTCGAGCCCCTATTTGCCGTGAATACCTTAACCAAAATAATATATATATATATATACTATATAATTATATATATACTAATATATTATATATACTTATATATATATATATATATATATATATAATATCATATATATAAGATATATAATATATATAATATCATATACTATATATATATTTAGGACAAAAACTCAAGTACTCAGAGAATGCCAAAAACTCAAGACTTTGAGAAAAAACTCAAGCATGGCATCCCTTTATGAGTCTACATTGGGTGTAAAATTCTTATAAAAATTCCTCCGCTCATAAAGTAAACACATGACATTTGTAATATTTTTTTCTCTGATATTATAACTTCAAAATATATTTCCCTATCGATTTCTATATATATTTTATACTGATAGTTTAATTATAATAAGTTAAAATTAAAAAATTTACTTTAGATCAAAAGGTCAGTAGACTTTGTCCTACTATATATATATATATATATAAATATATATATATTTATATATTATATATATATATATATATTATATATAAATATTATATATATATATATATATAATATTATATATATATATATATATATATATATATATAATATATTAAAAAATAAAACGAGGATCCATTCAATTTAGGCTGTCATATCGGCCATACTCCTACAAAATAAAAGTGGGTGTGGCCCTAAATAAAATTACGTACTGAAATCTTCTATTAAAATATCACTAGATTAAAAATAATATTACTCTTGTACTTAATGTATATAATTTATGAAATGATACGATACATTAGTACCCTTAGCATAAAAATTAACTAAAATATTAAAAATCTTTTGGCAAATCATTTCCGACACGTGCTTTGCATGAAAGTTGTTTGTAAAAAAACTATTCTCCCGCCGCCCGCCGTTTGCTAATTCCGAATTCGAGGATGTAAGAACGGGCACCTGTCTGTGACGTTTACATGACATGACGTAGAAATGCGCAAACGGGCTCTGGAAACGATGCATGTGCGCCTGAGTGCCCGTCCAGGCCGCAGTCGGGCTTCTGGAAACGCAGCTAGTGTGTTTATTCCGCAATGATTACGGTCTTCCTTTTAAGAAAAAGGGTGTTGTAAATGTTTTTGACTTTTTGAGAACATTAGGCATTTTATAAACTTATATTAATTATTGTGATTAACAATAACCAGCATTTAAAAAACAGAGGACTGGAAAACAGAAAACAACACATTATGTATGTGCCTATTTATAAGAAAGGAGTAAGGAAGATTTGGGAAATTATAGGTCAGTTAGCTTAACATCTTTGGTTGTAAAATTTTGGAAAAGTTTGTTAAAGGTCATATAGAGTAATATTTGGATGATAAATGATACATGTATAAAGATTTAAAATGATCTTGATAAATTTCTTGGAAGGGCAGATAAGTGGCAAATGAATTTTAATAGTAAAAAAGTGTAAGATCTTTCTCCTAGGTTACTCAAAGGATTTAACTTTGATAGGAATTGGGGTAATTGTTACCCAGAGGGTTGTCACCCCCGATTTTTATGAAAATCACAGGATATACTCTAAAAAAATAATAATAAAGAATGGTGAAAACGAAAATTGTCGCTCTCTTTAGGAAAAAAAGTTACAGCCTCTCAAAGTTGTAAAAAACCCCATAGGATTTGTTATTAAAAAAAAAAAAAAAAATTTTTTTTTTTGAAAATCACAGGATATACTCTAAAAAAATAATAATGAAGAATAGGAAAGCAAAAATCAGCAGGTCTTTAAGAAAAAAAATTACAGCCTCTGAAAGTTAAAAACTTTCCCATATAGACTCTCTTATAATAAAAATTAGTGGCTCGTGCTCGTTTAGGCCATCCTAGTTCAGTTATGATAAAGATCTGTTAATATCGACTAGATTTCTCTGTGTATTACCTAACAAAAACTTAGATCATACCTGACTTAAGGCTCTGAAATGAACCTAACCTGAATCGATCATCATTGACAAGTCTATGGATTTTACAACTTGACGAGGCTGTAACTTTTTTTCCTAAAGAGAGCGACAATTTTCGTTTTCACTATTCTTCATTATTATTTTTTTAGAGTATATCCTGTGATTTTCATAAAAATCGGGGGTGACAACCCTCTGGGTAACAATTACCGGAATTGGCGAGTCTGGACTAAGAAAAAGAAGTTTAACGGGATGATTTATAAGAAGTAATAAAAAGCGCTAGACCTCAGTGTGTGAGCAAAAGGAATAAACGCTCATCCACATTGCTCGGCTACATCCTTGCAACTATCCTTACACAGAGTAACGACAGTATAAGTGCAGCTGCCCTATAATAGCTATGTCCTAGGCCAGCTATTAGATGGTCCAATAGCCCTAGAGCAGCAGTGGCTGTGACTGTGTCACCCCTGCACTCTCTTTATGAAAATCACAGCAATAGGTTTCTACCCCCTCACATTTGACCCGTCGTACTATTTTGTGAACAACACATCTCATCTGTTCACACCAAAAATTCTCTCAAAGTCGCAAAAGTCTAGACTAAGCGTTAAGCTTTCTACACCGCAAAAATCGTTTGAGTGGCCAACCTCTCTGGCCAAATTCCCACGACATCTTGCCACTCACCAAGCAATTCTAGCTACACAAAATCTTTACCTAACCTTAACTTTTCCTGAACTTTGAAATTCTTCTTGAACTTATACAAAAACACTTCTCACAACAACTACCCTATTACTGCATTCAAACTCCTAAGCCACCCTACCCACAGACCCACCTATACTCTTAAAAAAATATAATGCAAACAAAACCAACTTGGCTATCTCCTTAGGCAAAAAAATCACAGCCTTCTAAACGTTCGTTAAAACTCCTCTACTAGACTTCCTGTAAAACTCCAGCTATTCTGATACACTCAAATACCCTTTTCTGAAACATTTTTCTTAAGCTCTTCAGAAACACGCTCTAACTCCTTTCAACACACAATTCCCTCCTCAGTCCGCCGCGCTCTGGAATCTACCAGAAGCCGCTCACCTCACGACCCCAAGCGCTCACATCACACCTCGACGTCTCTCTCCGCCCTCCGGCCCTCCCCACTACTCGCCGCGCATTCTCCATCATCCTCATAGCCTTGTTTGCCAACTCTTCGTTGCGCTGATTCCCGGCGTCGGCATTTTTCATTCTCGCTATGTTTTCTCCACCCTCTAATTCTTAAAAGAAACAAACATACCAAAGACCTTAACAACTCTTCCTTTAGCGCTAAACCTGTCTCACTTCCCACCTCTTTCATGCTTTGTTCAACAACATTTCATACAGAATCCACCTCCTTAATGTCCCTTTCGCACGTCTTTAATTCATCTTCTACATACCACGCGCACCTCATTCGCTAACTACACACCCCACAATACATACCACACACACCACACACCTATTTCCCATCCTACCAAACATAATAAACCACATACATATATTAAACCATTAATCAAACTCTCATCGCTTATTTCACACAATACTCATCTCCTAATAAAAAGTACCAATTTCCTCCCAATATCATACCACACCACCCTTTTTCTACCTACAAGCTAACCCACCCTAAACCTCTTCCCCCAACAATCGCGCAACACTTCCTCATACTTTCACCTCGGTCTACGCCCACACCTTTTGTCGTCCCTTATTATGCGCCCTCACCATAAGCCCCCGCCTAAGGGCCCGCATTAGACGTGCCACACCAATACTTGTATGTTACTTATTCAATCAGCTTCCAATTTACCTTTGATGTTCAAACGATGGACATCTTCTGTCTTGGGGGGGCGAGGCTTGGACCCCCGCTAGCCTTCTAAACCTAAATCAGCTGACCAGGAGACCCATGCCTGGTAGCTACATGGTTGGTGAAGCAGGGCAGAGGCATCTTCTCTCGTGAAGCAAGGGGACCCTCTCTCGCCTGTTTTGTTCTGTTGCGTTGGATTACATCTTGAAGCAAACATCCACTGATGTGGGTGTCCCTATGGGGGCCAGTAGTAATCATTGCTCGCCTTTGCAATGACTTAGTGCTCTTAGCCTCTTCACGGCTGGAATGCAAGCCAAAATCCTGGTTGCTCTGGCTGAGGCCGAGATCTTTAGGGTCTTGAGTTTGGGTCCCACACTGCATCAGTTCTGGTGGCTGATGCGGCCAGAAAGTTGTCCACGACCCACACTCCATTCGTGTAAGAAGGACAAACATACAGACGATGAACTCTACAGGCATTACAAATACCTTAGGAGTTCGGTCATGTCTTCTGCATAAGCAAAAGCCTGGGACTTGAGACAGACCTGAGAAACTCTTCTTGGCTTACCTCAAAGCCACAGCAGAAGGCACTGTAGTCAACTATCTGATACCCAAAATTACATATTCGTTGTGGCACAGCGGCCTTAACAATCTGCCATCAGAGGCCATAGAATGGTGTCGAGGCAGATGTGAGGAGTTATGGGACATCTTTCTTTCCAATACTCTGCCCATTCTCAGTCAACAAGGGTGTAGCTGGGGATACAAAACTTGAAAGAGTCCATTGCACTTCACCTGAATCATTGTTGCAGCGAGATGGAGCAGACCAGGCAAGTTATGGCCCTGTCCGCTTTCAGCTATCAGAAATACCTGTCTCGATTGAGGACGAGGCAAGCTACAATGGTGGAGTTTGAGAATGAGATTCTGCCTGGCGGTGCCTACAAAGCAATCAGGCTAATAATAACTAACTAAATACCTGGCAACTTGGCTTAGTCAAAATACACTTTATGATGCCCAAACCATCATGCTATATATATACCTATCCAATCATCTCTTAAATGTTGCAAGCGAGTCATACTCACCTGCAACATTTCAGAGAAATGCAAGTGAGTTGCACTCAACAACCTCTTGTGGCAAACTATTCCAGAATGAGCACTTTGGGCAATTGGGCCTATTTACACTAGATTGACTGGGATAGTCTCAATAGGCCCATACGGCTTCTTACTGTCTTTATATTTTCTGTTCTATATTTCTAAATATTTTATTATCATATCTAGAGCTTCAAAAAAAACTTTCTTGCATGTTTTTTTTCTTTTGCTTTGTTTTACAACTTAATATTTTCTAATTCATTTAATTTCAAATTCATAATATTTAGAATTGTTGGACTGGATACATCTTTTGGCATATGATCTATCTTGATCCATCCAAATTTTTTAAATGATTTTTGTAAAAAATTGGAAATGGAATTTTTTTTCTATTGAATTGATTTTAAATTTATTGTCTGTTTGGAAATGATTAGGAGAGTTTTTTTTTTTTTTTTTTTTTTTTTCAAAAGGAAAAAAATAAAAAGGATAAAACAAAAAAATTGGTTGCATCTTTATGACTTCATCATCTGTTAGCTAATCTTTAATTTGACAGCTCTGAGTAGGGAATTCAACAACCTTTCAATTTTGAAATTTGCAATTACGTACTCTTAGCTTTCTTTTTCTTCTTCGTCTTTATGGTCGTTGATATGGTTATTAAGTTGCTTAGAAATTCATGAATATTTGTGAATGAAATTAGATGAAAATTTTGACCCTTATGGGTTACCCAGTGAAATTTCTGCTCCAGCTTTATCTTTGATTGGGATGACTGGTATGTATATTAACTTTTAATATTTAGTTTATTTAACCTAATTTCTGTAGGTTTATGTAATATGATCCATATAGATCAGGGTTTTCAAACTGGAGTTTGTCTCATAATACCAGGGGGTTTGACAAGTCATGAAGAAAAACAGTAATTGGCGTTTTTTTCAGGTTATATATATATATATAATATATATATATATATTATATATAATATACATATATATATATATATATAATATATAATATATATATAATATATTAATATATATAAGTATATATATATATATATATATATATATATATATATATAATAATATCCCGTAATATATAAAAGAGCTTTGAAAGATGTTCTACAAACTAATTTATATATATATATATAATATATATATATATATGTATATATATTATATAATAATTTATTAATATAATATATTTATAGCCGGAGTGAGCGCAGGGATGTGTTATGTTTCATTGGTTATTCAATTTGTAATATGGATGGGTTAATGAATAGAATTATGGGTGGGGTGGCTGGGGATCGGTGTTTAGAATGATGAGGGATGGAAGAGAGTGGAGGGTGCGTTACCTATTATATGAGGATGATTTGTTTTGTGTGGCAAAATCTTGAAGAGAAGTTTGAATGGATTGTAGAAGAGGTTTGGCAGGGATGTTTGCAAAAAGGAAGGGTTTTTGAAAGTAAATGGCGTAGATAAGATAAGGTTATGGCTCTGAGTCGAAGAACTGTCCTCGAGTGATAGTGTGAGGTTTATACTTTGATCAGTGAGCAGCTCTGAACAAGACTGATTTTTCAAATATTAGAATATATATACAGTATAATGTTGAATGAAAAGGGAATGGATGATGCAGAGTGTAGTAAGGAAAGTGTGAATGGCAGGTAGGTGGCTGTGCAGTTAAATCATTGGGGAATGTAAAGGGGACTAAAGTCTTGAGTGTGCTAGGCGTCTTCCATGAGGCGTGTGTTGTTACCGTGTGTTAATTGTATAGTAGTCGAAGACTATTGTCGGAATAGAGGTATAGATCTATAAAGACAATGTGTTCGATGGACAATCTTTAGGGGTGGGTGTGTGTTAGTTGAGAAAAATTGAAAATGGGAGGATGAAATGATTAGCCGAGTTGTGTGGTGTGAGAAAGGGGTAGAGGAATAAACATGAAAGTATGTTCGAGAGGTTTGGTCATGTTGGAAAGGAATGAGAGATAATTGGTTTGTTAAGCAATGTAAATATGTGTGATGTGCTGGGAATTCGACCCGGCTTAGGAACATGAGAAGAAAAAGTGGATAGGAAGTCAGTAAAAAGGAATGCCTGGAGGGGGGAAAAAAAGGGAAAAAGGGGAGAGTTTGGCAGAGATAGGAAGAAAGGTTTATAATAGGATGAAATTGGCGGGGTTTTGTGAGATATGGTTGTGGCCCACCCCTAGCCGGCCAACGAGATGAACCCTCATTGACGAACGCCAAGTGAGGGTTCTGTCGCGGTAAACCGTGGAAGCTCTAGAGTAGATTTTCCTGCACACTGTGCGACGAGTTCT
>JABUQX010021624.1:0-5000 GCA_015478945.1 Trachelipus rathkii
TATTAACTCATATATTAATTATATATATATATATATATTTAAGTTATATATATAAGTATATATATAGAATATATTCTACCTAATATATCTATATATATTCTATACCTATAATATAATATACTATATTAATAATAATATATATTTAAATATATTAATTACTATCAATATATATATCAATTATAATATATATATACTATACTATATATATCACCTTATAATATATTATTTTATAATATATATAAATATAATATATATATACTATACTATTAATATATATATAATATATATATATTTATATTATTAAACTATATATTATATATATATATTATATATATATATTTTATATATTAATATATTAATTATATATATATATATATAAATATATATATATATCTTATATATAAATATACTAATATGATATAATATATTATAATTAATACTATATTATATATATTATATCTTAAATATAATAATATATATTAAATAATATATATATATATTAATAAAATAATATATATATATTATTATATCTTATGACTCACCACGTTATCACTCATATATATATTATATATATTATTAATATATATATATATATTTATATATATATAATGGTTCATGTGAGTTGAATTTGAATTGATCCTACTAAGTTCAGTTTTTCATAGTTATTTATAATAAAAATTTTAGGTTATAAAGTATTATACTAATATTTATTTATATTTATTCATGATATTATAGGTGAAAATTAAATTTAGGTATAAATAAATGAATGAAAGTCTCAAATTTATTTATTTATATAATGATAAGTTAAAACCATCTCACCTAATAAAAAATTATGTATTCCTTTTATAAAATGAGATACAATATGTTTGTGTAATATATATATATATATCATATACATTCCTAATATATTATATATATTATATATATAAATATTATATATTAAATATGATATTATTATATTATATATTAAATATATTTATATATTAATATTAATATATATATATTATATAATATATATATATCATATATATTATATTAATATATATATTATTAATATATAATATATATATATATATATATATATTAATATATATATATATATTATATATATTATATATCTATTTATATATATATATAATATTATATATATATATTATATAATATATATCATATTATATTTTAAATTAATATTAATACTTATATATATACTATATATTATATATATATAATTATATATTATATTTATATATATAAATATAACTAATATATATATATATTAATATATATATATATATATATTATATATTATATATTAATATATATTAATTAAATATTAAAATATTTAATATATATATATAGTATATATAAATATAATATTAATTAATAATATATATATATTATATATATATATATTAATATATATATATATAATATTATATTAATCATAATAATAATATATATATAATTATGATATATACTATTAGCTTTTAATATTATATCTACGAGAGAGAGAGAGATACGAAGAGAGAGAGAGAGAGAGATGAGAGAGATGAGAGAAAGAGATGTAGAGATAGAGAAATGAGAGAATAGATGAGAGAGAGATGAAGATGAAGAGAGAGAAGATATGAGAGAGAGAGCAAGGTAAAGTAAGAAGCAGATAATCAAAAAAATATTTTGTATGATTTTGGTACTTTATTAAACTTTATCTAAACTTTATCGTCACACAGTTTATAAAATTACTAATTTATATTTTTTTAAAGGGCATAATAATTACTCAGAAAATAAGGGCCAGGAAAATGTATCTCACGAAAGTTAGATACACTTATTACAAGGAAAATACTATCATAAATGTCATATTTGAATCAGCGTTATATCAACATGCTTAATTACATAGCCATAAAAATAAAAAAAAAAAAAACTACAACCTTTCGACAGTATCCATAAAATAAACAAATTACATTATTGGAATCTCAGACTGTATAACAGCTTATTATGATGATAGCATTGATGATGTCCCGCGTTTTCGTTCTCGTGGGTACTTCAAATACACACACCTCTTTCACGCGGCTAAGAGCCATCCTTAAAAATATAATTTGTAAGTATCAAGGTAATTTATTCATGATTAGGGTAATAATTTTTACATATATTGTTAGGGGAGAACCAAATAAGAGAGAGGAGACGATATGTGTGTGTATTCACGTATGAATGGGGAGTGGAGAGATGTCTCCACTCTCTATCTGTCACGTTTTCAATCGCTATCGCTGGCCGTAGAAAAAACGCACAAAACGTTGTAGCTGTAACACACTTGAGGTATTTACCTAATGCTGGATTCTACACCTTATGGGTATATATTTCAGTTAGCTTTTAAATCATAAACGACTTTGCAATATTAATATATAGAATGACTTTATACGTCACTGATTCGACAAATATGTATATAATTATTATCTTGTAAGTCTGAATACTATTTCCAGATTTATATTTTTTTATACATTCACGTAAAATTAAATAGCTTATATAACGTACTGATTCCAAATATATGTTATTTGGTTTTCTCTGTATAAGTTGTCAATAATCTTTTCGAGATAATTCTTCCACTGGCTTCATTTTCTTGGAGTATTATATAATATATTGGCCTATTTTATGTATTATTTGTAATAACGTATTTTTACATTATAATTTAATAAATAATATAATGTAATTATTACTAATATTATTATATTTTTATTGATAACGAAAATTACGTACCTAACGAAAATAATTAAATTAACATAATAAACATATCATTATATATGGTTAATAAAATTCATTACACAATTTTTAATTAAAAATTTTAAAAAAAGGAAAAAGAATTTGAGCTTCACACAGAAAAGCAATTTTCACTTGAGAGGTTAACAATTTTATATATATACTAGCATATAATTTATATTTCAACTATTTTCATACATCAATATATAAATAAACTACTCAAGTTGTCACGGTAGTCAACAATCCAGCTCAACATGATACGCATATATAATATTAAATAGTATATAGTATAAGTAATAGTATATATATAAGTATATAGTATATATTAATTATAATAATATATATATATTAATAGTATATTATATATATATATATATATATATATTATATATGATTATATATTAATTATAATATATACATATATATAATATAAAATATATATATATATATATATATATATATATATAATTATATATATATATATTATAAGTATAAGGGATCATTATAGTAAACTGTGGTTCTCTAAAATAATTAGTATTGGAAAGGATTTGGTAATAATTATATTTTTATTTAGTAAATATAGAAAAAATTAAATAATTATATGATATTTGCTAGAGAGTAAGACGGAAGAAAGAGAAGGACTTACTTTTATATGATAAGTGAAGTATATATGTAGTATCAAGACTTCAAAATTGATGATGAGATTGTCACGAAATATCATGAGATGTAAGATGAGAAAGTATGTATATGAAAGTTGAATTGAGATGAGATAATAGAGAAGCATATATGAGAAAGTAGAGAATAGAGAGATGAATAAGCCAAGGTATAAAGGGTGAGAAGTACGATATATTAAAATAAAATATTTTCGTATAGTAATATTTATTGAGGTTCACTTTTAATTTAACACTTATTATCTACAGTTTTTAAATTTAACTATATTATTATTATTTTTTTAAAGGGCATTAAATTTACCATATTAAAAAAACGGGCCAGGAATAATATCATTCATACTATCGAAGATGTTAATGACCAACTTATCTAACATCGGAAAACCAATGCTATATTTTGTGAATACAGCCGTATATAATAAACGCTTATTACCTATACGGAATTAAAAAAATAAAAAAATAAACTTCACGAAAAGTAGACATTATTTATATATACAAGAAAAAAATAAGCATATTGGAATCAGCGTTAAAGAGCTTATATTATATATATATTAATTGTAAAGTCTGTATTATCGTACTACCCTACCTACATGCTCATCTGAGCCCTCACTAAAATTGAAGTTCAATATATGGAAAAATATTCTCAATTAGGTAGGGCTCGAGCTCATAATTAGGGGGACATAGGATGGCAGGGGGATTTTTGTACTGCATGCTCACAGCTCCACTCGTGATCGCCCTCAGACGACGAGCAGGCTCCCTGAGAGAACACCGTAAACACACCTGTAATACCTAGTATCAGGAATCCAGAACGAAGAACTTGCTACAGGAGAATCCCTCTTAGTGTTATTTTCTGTTTTTAGTTTCTTTTATATATTATTCTATTATTATTACATATTTATATAAATAATTTTTTATATTTCTTTTATAACTCAGCACACGTGATAACTCACACATATGGTAATCTTGTGTGTATATAAAGTCCGCTGACATTATATGTACAGTGAGTAGTGATGTTCGGTTCTCTCTTGTGTTTATCCATCCCGGTGAATCGACGGGAGGGAGACCTTTATATACCCTCGTAGATGGTCCACCCAGAGTGAAGCTCATTCTGCCGTTCTTTCCTTTTGTGAAATTCTTTGGGGTGGTCGTGGGGTTCCTACCCGCCCATGTGCCATACTTTTCGAAGCATAATTTCTCTCGGGTGTTCACTGGCCTCACATATCGTCTCCTGCCACTTTTCCCCGGTCGGCTCGTATGTTTCGCCACTATTAATTATTATATTGTGATTGTGAAAAAATATCTCTTATTTATTATTTTAATTTTGATAAGTGAAAAAATTATAAACGTAAAGTATTATTTTATTCTATTATGATCTTGGTGTGATTACGTACGAGAGACCGGTCGACCTACAGAAAGAGGGAGGTGAGATTGTAATATACTACAATAACCACCGGAGAGTGCGGAAAGTAATGTTCGATGGAGCTAATCTTTTTATGTAGAGAGAATTTAACCACACAGAACAGGAAAGACACTCATGAAAGCTCCATACCACAAAGCACAAGAGAGAACAGGGTTTGGCAATTT
>JABUQX010021624.1:7500-10000 GCA_015478945.1 Trachelipus rathkii
TGAGTATAATTTTGATTGGTTTTGTAAGACATTATATTAACCGGAAATTGATGCGTGAAATTTTTCCACCAAAGTTTTGAATAATTCCTAAATTTAAGTTATGTTACGACAAAACCATAGAGAAAGATTGGTTTCCTTTAAAAAAGTGAAAAATCAAACACGGTGTGAACTAGCAGAACAGATGTTTGAATATCGTAATCCATTGTGATTTGGTGTTGGAGAAGGTAAAAATGCAGGGTAAAAAAAATTTATTTCTCTTAGAAGAGCACAATCCATATCCTCTAAAAACTACAACGCGCTACCGGGGAATAGGAATAGCATTGCTGAATCCTGGCAAAATTTTACCGACGAAACTGTAATAAAGCAAAAAAAAAAAAAAAAAAATAACATTTTTGAAATCCTTGTAAAATTTTGGTTAGGAAAATTTAAAAAAAAAAAAAAAAAAAAAAAAAAAATGGCTATTTTTTTTTTTGGGGGGGTGCTGGGACATAGTATATATATATATTATTTTGTAAAGGTATTACACGGCAATTTAGGGGGCTCGAGCCGACGGGGAACACAGGGGGGAGCGTTTTTCCATACCCGTAGGGGAGGGGCGGAGGAACCCCGCGACACCCAAATAACAAAGAGCGGGGTTCCGGAGACCCCCCGGAGGGGGGAATTAGTCCTACCCCGTAGTTCCCCGGAAGGCCGAGAGACCCCGACTCCTGCCATCGGTGCGGTATACCCTTGGGGTATTCTTTAGTTAAAAAAAAGCAAAATTTAATAGAAAGTCTATTTATTTTAACGAGTAACCAATAAAAGGTCTCTAAATAGGCTCTCTAATCATATTACTATAATTATTAACAATAATTTTTTTTATTTTTTATTTTTTACAATTTTCCTATCAAAATTTTTTATCCAGGATGTCCCAAAAATGTACTTTCTTTTCGCTGTAGCTATTTGTAGTTTTTGATATATAATTTTTGTGTGGTTTGGCATTTTCCGCACTAAAATTAGACAAGCATTCCAGCAATGTATTCCTTTTCCGGTAAGCTGTTGTACGTTTTTTGAGTATGGATGTGGCTCTTTCTGGAGGCTGACCATGATACTATATATATTATATATATATATTATAGTATATATATATAGTAATATATATAATATATATATATATATATATATATATATATATATATCATATATATAAATATATATATATTGATATATATATATTATATAATATATCTATATGTATATAGTATATAAATTATATATATATGATATATATATCTATAGATATATATATATATATATATATATTATATATATATATATATATCTATCATTATAATATATATATATATATATTATATATATATTATATATATATATATATATATATATATATATTATATATAATACATATATATATAATATTTATATATATAATAATTTATATTATATATTATATTACTATATATATATATATACTATATATATAGATATATATATATATAATATATTATATATAATATATATATAATATATATATATCATATATATCATATATTATATATATCTATATATATAATATTATATATATATATATATTAATATATATTATATATAAATGAAAGTGAAGCTCTAGTCTAAACCAACAACAAATTGTGTTCTTTTTATTTTTTCTTTAAACAAAATATTTTTTGTATTACTTTGTTGATATAAATCATGTTGCAGAACTTTTTCAGACTAATTTTTATTTTTTAGTTCCGGTATAGACCCATGAGGCCCTATATATATATAATATAATATCATATATATATATATATATATATATATATATATCTTATTATATATATATTATATATATATTATATATATTATTGATATTAGTATTATATATATATATATAGTAATATATATATATATATATATATTATTTATTTAATTAATTTATTACCTTTATACAGAAATCACCTTATCCCGCTAGCTGCAAGGTGGTGTTGCTGGCTGTAAGTTTCAAACTTAGTCATCACCTCACGGAAAGAAACATCTGATAGAAGGGGTTTTCAGGCCCTTGCTATCGGCGAAGAGAATTAAATATTTCTTACTTTGACTCAACGACTCGGCAAAACGCAGCTCCACTTTCCAAGTATTTCAAATTTTCAAGTTTTTAATTATTAATTTTATTTAATTATTTGCATTTCAATTCAAAATAATTAAAAGAAATATGTAGTCGAAAGAAATGTTGCTTCTCCATCTTAGATTTTAAATGATAATAATTTTAAAATGATAAATCTCTTAAATTTTTAAATTCCGAATCATTAATATAACTTTTTTTTTATAGTTACTGAAACTTAAAACATTAAAGTACTTTCTCTTCTTAAAATTCAATTCCCAGAGTTTTTAATAGTAGTTTCCTTCTCATACATATAATTTCATTCACCAAATATAATATATATATATATATATATATATATAATATATATATATATATATATAATATATATATATATAT
>JABUQX010021624.1:20000-22308 GCA_015478945.1 Trachelipus rathkii
AAGCTTTTGTATTGTGGAAATATCATGGTCGTGAAGCTTACGCTTTATGATGCTCCAAATGTTCTCTATCGGGTTTAAGTCAGGTGACTGACCTGGCCAATCACGAATGTAGTCTACAGCCACAAAATCAAACCATTCTTTGATTAATTTGGCTGTATGTGCAGGTGCACCATCCTGTTGAAATGTGGTTGCCTGACATTGCTCAAAACAGTCTTCAAGATGCTCACTGATAAGCTCTAAATACCGATCTTTATTTATAGTAACGTTCTTTGGAAGAAAAATAAGCTTGCCTACACCGTAATACGTAAAACAACCCCAAACCATTAATGATTCTGGCCACTTGACACTCTTTTGGGTGTACCGGGGATCATAGGGATTACTACTTGGGCGGCGATACACTTTGCTGTTACGGCCCCACATCACCTGAAAAGTTGCCTCATCAGACCAAAGCACAGTTTTCCATTTATTTATATCCCATTGAAGATATTTCTTACTAAAAGCAAGCCTAGCCTTTCTTTGCTTGACATTTACAAGGGGCTTTTTTCTTGCAGCACAACTTCGGAATTTTAGGGTATCATGCAGTTGACGCCTTACTGTTCTTTCAGATACATTTCCTAACAACCTTGGATTGTTTGATTTCAATTGTCGAGATGTAATTGAAGGATCAGCATCAACTTGTCGTTTCATAATGCTTAGAGTCCTTTGAGATATTTTTTTAGGGGCACCAGGGCGCTTCTTCTGCAGCTCAATTTCTTTCTCCCCACATTGAACAATTTTTTTTACCCATCTCTGAACAGAACGTAATGTAACTCCAGTAATATCAGCAATCTCTTTATTTCGTTTTCCTACCTTGTTCAGTGCAGCTATAGCTGCAATATGCTCTTTGCTTATGTCTTTATTCTTCCCCATTTGATAAATATGCCCCAATTTAGTACCACACTCAGAGGAAAATAAATGAAAAATTTGAGAGGTTCGACAATGCAAATCCACTCACAAAGCATGCTTAAAAGCAACTAATTCAATTTTTTTTTCATCTTGTGATTAAGCCACGCCTACTTTATCTGTCTCGGGTGCGCCTAATATTATGTCCAAATTTAGAACCATGCTATAACTAATTTTATAAAAATTTTAAAAAATTATTTTAAAATTTTAAACTAATATTTATATATATATATATATATATATATATATATATATATATATATATATATATATATATATATATATATATATATATATATATATATATATATATATATATATATATATATATATATATATATTTGTAATGGTCCTAAATGGGTTTGAACCCTTACCCTTAAGATGGCACTCCAAGAGTGTTACCTCTTGACCAACGATTAGCTAAAGAGCCCATGTTTACCTCTGAAAGCTTAACTTCCCAAGAGGAGTGAGGCGTGTCTTGGGCACCTAACCTCCGACGGGTCCCCGCCAACACTCGGGTCAGGGGCAGCACTGGGTAATTTTTATTTTACGACATTGTGTTCAAGGTATTTGTGCAATAAACGCAATAATTATTTGTATATTTGTAATGGTCCTAAGTGGGTTTGAACCTTACCCTTGAGATGGTACTCCAGAGGTGTTGCCTCGAGACCACGATTGGCTAAAGGAAACCCATTATTTCACCTCTGAGCTTGGCTGGAGGTGATGGACAAGTAACCTCCGGCGGGCCTCCCGCTAGCACTTTCGAGGTGGGGCAGCACACAGACTAAAGTAAAATGCAAGATTTGGATTTTCTGACTGCGACTAGTTCTCACTGCCCGGGGTCCGCTTCCTCCTCCTGCTCCTCCTCCTCCTCCTCTTTTTTATATATATATATAAATATATATATATATATATATATATATATATATATATATATATATATATATATATATATACTCTATATATATATACTATATATATATATATATATATATATATTTTTTATGGTTTATCAGCTAGAGAACAATCATGATAGCGTTGGAATGTAATGATAAGGTCAACTTAGGTGTAGGTTTGCAGTAGGTAGATCCATCTAGGTTAGGTCTAGTTTTACTGAAGCTTCAATCCATTTAGGTTGGGTCTCTGTTTAGGTAATTGTTGCTGGTTTAGGTTACTTATTAAGATTTGTTAGGGTATACATATTTACTCTGTGTATACTTAACAAAACAACAAATAGCAGGGAGCTCTAAAGCGAAGACCTAACCTGTATGGATCGACAGTGTCGTAGACCTTACCTAACATAGATGGATTGACGGTCCCAAATAATATATATATATATACAGAAAACTATTGATACTATAAAAGA
>JABUQX010021625.1:0-40000 GCA_015478945.1 Trachelipus rathkii
TATATTTCGATTTAGAGAGTGTGTGGATCGTAGAGAAAAAAAAAAAGGTGTTTTTCATGTCTGGAAGAACGCTTATGTTCTTTTTTAATCACTTTGAGTCAAAATTTTCAGAATGGACTTTTAAAGATTCACAGTTCGAGTCGAAACATTTTTCGGTTCTAAATATGATTGGTAAATCTATTTCTCGTGATCTTTCTTGCAAGGATTTTATTGTCTATCTTAAAAAAAACAAGCTCGTTGTAAGTAGACCTCGGTATCAGCCAATCCAGTGTACTTGCTGTGTGAACAGAGTTCCATCGTTCTCTTCTATTTATGAACGTCTCCTGCTAATTCTTTATGTGCCGGTTGGAAGCTGGGTATCAACACGTCCTTAATGCTCTCGGCTGAAAACAATGGACAACTGCTCCCAATTGACTCTAGCGTAGGACCATAAGGAAAAGGATCCTAGCGACGACGTCTTTCCAAGTAGTCCATCCATTCTCTGTCCAGGTCTCTTGACACCAAACTTAAACGCCTTTGATATAATCGTCCTAAGGGTTAGTCATTTTTTCTTAATTTTTCATGGTGGTTATTCTCGTTATCTGACATTGTATAGTCCATTTGGCGTATATATACTGGCTCCCCGCTAAGCCCCTCGGTGCGGTGGTGTGCGCTAATGAGGCCTTAGTAAGGGCTGTCGACGGGCGGTGCAAAGGGTATGAGCACTTTCGATCCCCATATACTCCATAAATTGTAAATATCTCCTCTCTTGTATATCAAGGTGTGGCAGCGACCAAATTTTTTTATTAACTTTTAAAGAGTGCGCATAATTCGCAAATGCTCTTCAATTAGTGGGAATAACTTTAGTCTCGCAATTGCGTCAAAAGCGTTCATCAATTTTTCATACAAAATTAGTCCGCGCGCAATAGCGGCCACTATTGTCCGCAAATGTCCAATATTTTTTTTAAAAGCTCAAATTTAGGAACGCATAAATAATTATTATGAAAAATAAAGCGCAAGTATTTAAAGATGAATTATTTTAAATTTTTATATTGATAAGATCTAAATGATATATATATATACAAATAAATATGATAAAGATTTTTAATCTTTATTTTCATTAATCTTTGTGATTCTTCTTCACTTCTCGTTCTCTCCTCCTTGCCATCTTGAGGTTAGGGTTCAATTATCCCTTAATAAAGATAAATTTTTTCGAAATATAAATTGATTGATTGCTCTTGTGGTCTGCCTCTCTTTTGGTCTTTAGAATTGTTCATGGTCCTTTTACTATAACCCAACCTCTCCTACGCCTGCTGCGCCTGGTAATTGGGGTATTATTATCCTATATATTAACTAAGTCCTCAGACCTCTTCCTGGTATCTATCATTACTGGAATCTATGGTTTCCTTATGTTTGATGAGTGGTGTTTACTGTGGTTGCACATCTTGCTGGCTTATGCCCAGCTATCCAAAGATTTGTCCCAACTTCTTCCTCCAGAGCGTGTCGCCTGGATATATTGGTACTCCTTCAGTTCCTGATATATTTTAGACAATGGTATCAAGAAACTAAATATCTTTTTTTAAGTTTCATTGAACATTATGTCAGTGTTTTGTGAATATATAGTGTAATATATTAATAATATAATATAAATTATATATATATATATAAATTATTATTATATATATAATATATATATATAATATATATATATATATATATATTATTATATATATATATATATATAATATATATATATATATATATATATATATATATATATATATATATGAAATATAATACATAAGAGTGCTTGAAAGTTTTTCCCAATAATTACTAAAATAACTCATCATAAATTGGGTCACTTTCAGACCTCAGCTCGCCATTAACCTCAGCTGTTATATGGACCGAGTAACAGATCGATGCAATATTACATCTTTATTTTCCTCATAGTAGCTCCTGTCTCCTTTGGCAACTTGGGTACTTTCCCTCATTTAACGCTTACGTACCACTCCGAGTTGAAGTGAATGAAGAGCAGGGCTGTTTGGCCATATAGTCAAATCAAAATCATCAAAAAGACTGCTGAACCTAGGTTCAAAGCCCTTTTCTTTTCCTTTGTTTGCCTTTGGTTGCTTTAGCAAGTAGTTGAACTAAGTTGTTGGCATAGGTAAAATTTTTCCACCTCTCGTCCATTCTCCCCGATCTTGTATTGAGGAGTAAGAAATTAAGGCATATAGACTCCCCGCTGTAACGTCATTCATCTCTTCCTGCAACATATCAAGCCAACAGCAATAGGCGCCATTATTTCGATGTACTCTGGCAATTTATCCTCCTTATCACTTTTTATTCAAAGTACTGGAAGACAAGCTTGTTGCTCCAATGCAGAATTGTTGTGTTATATGTGTCATGCGACAGTCAAGTCTTAAGCAGATTCTTTTATAGAAAATCGTAACACTTGGTGTTTTAAGCTTTGTTCCAACTCCTTCTTAATTCTAACAGCAGTTGGTATGTTTTCTCCTGTTTTGGGCTATCCAGCAATTCCTGGGCTTTCTGTAAGTGCTATTAAATCGATCCCTTGACACTAGAGGACCAGCGAGAAACATTTTTGAAACATTCTTAGTAGTCAAGATGTTTTAATGTGTAGGAAATGCAACTGCGATGTTTAGTTAAGCTAAGTGCATCATGTTCTTCTAAGCAGATTTTCTAGCTGGAGAGGTCTTGTCTGCAGAACCTCTGTGTCAATAATTTGCTCCATCTCTCTTCACGCTTAACCACTATCTCTGCAATCGGTCAGAAATTAGCCCGTTATGCTGTTGTAAATGCAGACAACCTGAAATTATATTTTTTTTAAATTTTAGTTTTAATTATTAATTTGGATTTTATAATTTTTTTTCAGCATTACGTTATTATTTCATATTGATTTTTACTGACTTTATGCTCATTGCCAAATTGTTGATGAATGATCCGTAATATTGTTGGCTAGGACTGTGCTGGTCCTGAGAAACATAACTCTCTACAGGCAAAGAGAGGCCTTTCTCTCTCTCTCTCTTCTCTCTCGTCTCCTCTTCTCTCTCTCTCTCTCTCTCTCCTCTCTCGTCTCTCTCTCTCTCTCATCCTCTCTCTCTCCTTCAATTAGTATCAAATTATCCAGTGAACCGTCATCCCAGAAAACTCCTGTTTGTTTGTTCCCAGTTCCAGCTGTCTCCGTTGGGCAGCATAAGACTTGACCTTACCCGATAATGTTGGTTAACATCAGTCTCCTTATTATGTCATATGACATCAAGATCCCTCGTCACTTTCTTCTGGAGGGGAGGTGGAAATCGGAGTTCAGGTAGCGACAGAAATTCGACAAGAACTCAGACTCCACAATGTTAATAGGCCCTATGTCATGTAGCAGAAATCTAGAAACAAAAATATTTGATGAGAAATGATATTAATGACAAAGGAAACTTGGTATTTCAAATTCGAAAATTTTGTATGGACTGTATTCTGTTTTTCTGTTACTTTTTTAACCTGTTAGTTGTGGCAACAATTATAGTTAACCAGTAGTTATAAAATAAAACACTTACTTTATAAAGCAACTCCCAAGAGCTATCTTCTATTAAATATATTTGACATAGACCTGGAGAATGATGGTCTGAATGTTTTTGCTGGGTGTCTCAACGTCTGTTGAGCAAGCTTCCGGGCCCACCTTGACCTCCTTCAATTGCAAGTACACAAGCTCCTTGGTGCAAAGAGGAATGTTTCTAAAAGAAAGTTACAAAGCCAAAATCCTTATTCATTTAAATAAAATATATTGAAATATTTAATGGTTGAATTTTTAAAAGAGAAATAAATAAAATTCAAATAAAAAAAGTATCGGTATAACTTACTTACGATCAAGCTATGTGTTGTTGATTTAATGTCCAAGCTGAAGGTTTTTTTTACAGTCGACGAGCATCAATCTCCCTTGTACCATCCTCTATTTGCCCTCATATATGCGTCCTTCTTGCTCTTGCCAGGCCAAAGTACTTGATAGATCGGCCATAGGTGCTCCAAGTCATCTTTGGCTGATTTTTTCATGGGAAGTACAGGCAGCATCACACTTAATAATTTAAAGAGTTACGCTTCTACGACGTTCACCGTTTGCAATTCTTTTTCCCTTTAAGCACTTATTCAAATCTGTTTTATCCCAATTTAAACTCAAAAGCACTAAAAAGGTTTAATCGCTAATCACAAGTAACCAATAAACTTAGTAAATTGGCTATAATAATAATAATAATAATAATAATAATAATAATAAAAATAATATAATAATAATAATAAATTAATAATAAAATATAATAATAATAATAATAATAATAATAATAATTAATAATAATAAAAATAATAAACAAAATAACAATAATTAATAATAATAATAATAATAATAATAAATAATAAGAATAATAAAATAATAATAATAATAATAATAATAAATAATAATAAAATTATTATTTGAAATATTATTATATTAGGTATTACTTTTTAATAATTTATTATTATTATAGTATTGTAATTTTTAGAGATATTTTATTATTAATTATTATTATATTTATTATTATTATTGTTATTTATCATATTTTATTATTCTTTATATTTTATCATTATTATTATATTAATATTATGATTATTATTATTATTATTATTATATTATTATGTATTATTATTATTATTATTATTATTATTATTATATTATTATTATTATACTATTATTATTATTATTATTATTTTTTATTATTATTATTATATTTATTATTATTAGTATTATCATTTATTATTTATTTATTATTAATTATTATTATGACTTTGCATGCTATATATCATTATATATATATATATATATTATATATATATATATATATATATATATTATTATATATACTATATATAGTATATATAATATATATATATAATATATATAAATATATATATATTAAATATATATAAATATATATATAATAATATATAGTAATATATAATATATATATAATATATATTATATATATATAATATATATATATATATATCATATATATTATTTATATATACTATATAAGCGCAAATTATTTAGATAGAGCGCAATACGCAATTATTAGATAGAGCGGCAATTTGCGCTTTGCGCTCTAAAAAAAGTTGATGGAGCGCAAAATGCAAAAGCGCACATTTTTTGAAATTTCGCGCAAACGCAAAAGCGCACATTTTTACCTAAAGCGCAAATTGCGCTTTTGCGCTTTGCGCTTTTGCGCTTATGCCCACTCTGCTGTATATATTATATATATATATATATATAATATATTATATATATAATATAATATATAATATAAGTATATATATATATATATATAATTATATATATATATATATATATAATATATATATAAAAATAAATATATATATTAATATATAATAATATATATATTATATACAATTTTTTAACCAGATTATGATATTCGTTTTTAAAATATCCATATTCGAGTATTTTTTTTATATTACGCACCTCTATTGAATGGTGTGTATTGTGAACCTTGTTGGCTCTTTGCCGATAGACTAGATCCGCATTATAATAACGCTTGGTGTAAAGGCACAATAAACGATTGGCAGGGTTTAAGTAAGAAAATTAAAGAACATGAAATGAGTAAAGTTCACTTGAATGCATGTGTAACCTACAGTATAAGGAAAAATCGGAAAGATATCCAGTGTATGTTACAAGAAGATGTAGCGAAGTGGCGTGAAATACTGAATCGAATTTTGGACGTCGTAATAACGATGTCAACTTGTAATTTAGCATTCAGAGGTCATCGGGAAGATACAAGAAACATTGATAGTAAATCTGAAACTTTTCTCATATTATTGGATTTGTTAATCTGCAGGTATGACCGCTTCTTAAAAGTCACCTGGAGTAATGAGAAAAGAGCAGAACAAAATATATGAAGTGCTTCTTTTTCGGAATGAACTCATTATGTTTTTGGCTCAACAGCGGTGCTCCCGTGACATCTAATAATGAATACCAAAGATGAACGCTTTTTTTCTCGTATTTTAGATACGACCTCCAAGATATTTTTCTAAAACGTGACCAACTGTCCAAGTAGTAATAAGTATATGTCTGCATCCAATTTAAGAAGAAAAGAAGTCTTCCAATTAATGAGTCATTCCTGGGTTTATTCCCTAATACAAATCAAATGGTTTAGAAAAGTGAAAGTGTGTAAGTTTTGAAAGCATAATCGTTTCAATTAAAAAAGTTGCAGATGGCAGGGCTATGATGGTGCTGCTGTTATGAGTGTTTAAGTACACTTAGACTGCAGACCAAAATAAAGCGAAAGTCGCTTAATGCAGAGTATGCGCATTGTGCAAATCACAACCTTAACTTAATCTTGAATGATATTCTGTAAAGAAGATTACAGAAATGATTGTGTTTTTTATGAATGTGATTATGAAATAATGGGCATTTGCAGTCTAGAGTCTTCCCAAGATGGCAATCACTGAAAGAAATTTCTTCAGAAACCTGCATGGTAAACAAAACTGTTAAAAGACTGTGTCCAACTAGATGGTCTTCGAGGTTCGATTGCTTGTTGGCAGGTTAAGTTAATTTCATTTATATTTTGAACTGTTTATCAAAATCATCCTAACTTCAACAAAGAGCTCTGAAGTAGTGAGGCGACAGCAACATTAAGAAGACAAATGTCTACTTTTCACTTCATTTTAATGCTTGTGTTTCAAAGCAAAATTTTGGAAAGTATTAACATCACTTCTAAAACACTCCAAAAAATCAGACATATCCCTGGATGAAGCTTCCACTCTTTTAGAAGGTGTGTCACCAAACTAAACCAGTTGCGGGAGAGATTTACAAGCTAGTGAAAGAGACCCAGGAAATTGCAAGAAGCTGGCAAATTGAGACTTCATTGCCTACTAAACGCAAATACAAAGCGACAATCTTCTCTGATGAGCTTTCTAAAGATGTTGACTTCATTGATCCTTTGCACAATTTCAGGGTGAGGGTTTTTTACACAGCCATTGATATGCTAATAGGCCAAGTGAATCGGAAGGTACCAGAGTAATGAGGATAGGGTGAAACAGATATTTGTTATTGAGTTCCCTACAGTCCCTTACAGAACAAAACCAGATAAGAGCTCGTGGAGTCTGCTGACATAGTTTTCAAAAATATGAAAGCCAACCGTACAAGTTCTTTAGTTACGAAAATCGTCTGCTTCAGAAACGTTGGGCAAGTGAAATAAAGAAAAGAAAAATGACAAAAATAATACAAGTGGCAGAATATTTGTTGATTGAAAATAATATTTTGTCTTGTAGTATTCCAGACGTGTGTACAGCTTTTATAATTTTTCTGACACTCCCAGTAACTTCATCATCTGCTGAGAGATCTTTTTGAAAATTAAAACTAATAAAAAGTTATTTGAGAAGTACCATGACGACCGTATAGTTAAGTTGAATTGGCTGTACTTAGCTTAGGTATGATCGGGCTCGCGCAACTGACTTGGAGAAATTAGTGCGAAAGAACATTTTGTGATGCAAAGGGACGAAGGGGATTGAGAATTTAGAAGACTATTAATGTCAAAGTTAAAAAGTAATGACAAATGTTGTAATATTGTTTATTAGTAAGTTTTTGCCTTACTTTACCAATAACAGTAATGTAAAGTGTTTTAAAAATGCGCATCTCTTTTAGATATATATATATATATAAATATATTTTAGAAAATATATATCTCTATATATATATATATATATAATATATATATTATATATATATATATATATATATATATATAATATATATATATATATAATATAATATAATATATATATATATATATATTATATTAATATATATAATAGCTATATATATATATATATAAACCTTTTTTTCATTGTAAATACACTCTGGTTACTTTTATAACTTCTAGTGTAATTCTTTCTTTGATATGAACCAAGAAACTTATTATTGTCGATTCAGTTCCCAAAACTCTATACACCCCGTCCATGACCTTAAATGGGGCGCACAAAATAAGTCGCGGGGGGGCGCAACTGACCTTAGTTACGCCACTGCATGTAGCATTCACTCTTTAGATCTTCATCTTCAAAGAACCTCATCAAGACTTTCAGGGTCATGCACTTCTAACACGTGTTAGAACCGACATCCCGGTGGGTATGATATTTTCTCCCACTTCTTCCATTGATATTTGTATCGTTTCATTAGGATCTATTGTTAATAATTTTGATTGAAAGATTTTTACTTGTTTCACTAACTAACATGAAAATGAAGCTTCGGATTATAGAATTTAGAGTTCCTTCCGGTTTACTACAGTCTACAGGTCATGTTTTTCCTACCTAAAAAAAACAATGCAATTACAACAATCTATAGTTTTCATATAATTTTAGTTTTTTGAGAAAATGAAGAAGAAGAATAAATTGTATTTGGGTTTTATGGATTTGCAACAGGCGTATGATAGGGTTAATAGGGAAGCTCTATGGCAGGTGTTAGTGATATATGGTGTTGGTGGTAGGCTTCTGAATGGAATCAAAAGTATGTATGAGATAGTGAGGCGTGTGTAAGAATAAATGGTGTCAAAGGTGATTGGTTTAGTATTAATAGCGGAGTGAGACAGGGTTGTGTTATGTCTCCTTGGTTATCAATTTATATATGGATGGGGTTATGAAAGAATTAGAGGTGGGGGTGGCAGGAAATGGTGTTAGATGATGGAGAATGGAGATGAGTGGAGGGTACTCTACCTAGTATAATTTGCGGATGATTGGTTCTTTGTGGCGAATGCTGCAAGAGTGTTGAGAAAAGATCGTGGTAAGAGATTGGCAGGGTGTGTTTAAAGGAGGGTTTTGAAAAGAAACCTAGATAAGAATAAGGTTATGGTTGTGAGTGAGGATAGTCCTAGGTGTGAAGTCATGTTAGATGGTGAGCAGCTGGAACAATGTTCTGAGTTTAAATATTTAGGGCATTGTGTTGGATGAGACGGGAACGATGATGCAGAGTCGTTAGTAGGAAGAGTTGTGACAATGGCAGGAAGGTGACTGTGCAATTAAATCATTGGTGAATGTAATAGGACTAAGTCTGAGTGCCGTAGGGTCTTGCATGAGGGTAGTTGTTACCTGTGGTTATTGTATATAGTGAGACTATGGGTCTGGAATAAAGAGGTATAGATCTAAAGTTCAGTGTGTTCAGATGGAACAATCTTAGGGGCGTGTTAGGTGTCAGAAGAATTGATAAAATGAGGAATGTAAGTAGTATTAAGTTTGTGTGGTGTGAAGAAGGGGTTAAACGAGAGAATAAATGAAAGTAATTGATGAGAATGGTTTGGTCATGTGGAAAGGAATGATGATATCGGTTGGTTAAGCGGATGTTAGTGGTGAGTGTGTTGGGAACCGACCACTGGGAGACGAAGAAAAAGTGGATTGAGTCAGTAAATAGGAACTGTTGGCAGGAGAGAAATGTATGTTTGGCAGAGGCGAGAATCAAGGTGCATGATAGGAGAGAATGGGGGGGTTTTTTGTGAGGGGGTTTGATTGTGGCCCACCTGGGCCAGGTGAATGAACCCTACACTGACGATTTACCATAGTGAGAATACCGTCGCGGTCCCGTGAAGCTCTAGGGTGGATTTTCTCTGATTGCGACGAGTTCTTACTAAATAATGGTACAGAGGGGGCGGCTAAGGCTTGGGCTTTTCTTTTCGACTTTTGTCATATCTTCTACTGCTTTTCTTTTCCAATGCTTGTCACGCGGACCTTACTCCCAGTCTTGGAAATAAAAAGTGATATAATATAATACTATATATATATATATATATATATATATATATATATATATATATATATATATATATATATATATATATATATATAATATATATAATATATATATATCTATATAATATATATATATATATAAATTATATATATATATATATATATATATATTATATATATCCCGCCAGTCATTCGCACCTTGGATAATGTTGGAGGGCCTCTCTGGACGCTGTTGGGCGGGAATATTACTGCCCGCCCTTTTCAGCCTCCTGATGAGCGAAGAAGACGAATTTTTTTTTTTTTAAATAATTTCAATTCCCACCCATAAGTCCTTTAATTTTTTTGTATAAAGGTTAACCCTCGCTCCTTTTCCCACACAGCTCCTTGGCTATCCAGTGCCTCTTCCCGCGTGGGTTTTCAGTTTACCCCACACTTCCTCCTCGTGGATGAGGGTACCGGAGAAAAACCGGTCCTTTTAACTCACCTATGACTGGGCTGCCAATTGTAGGGAACCTCCTGAGTTTTGCCTAACCATTGAGGAGGCAGTTCTGCACTTTGTGTGCATAATCTCGTTCTTTACGTGAAGATATAAGGTGCCGTGTGGTACACGGAGATAAACTGGCGTAGAGTTCCGAGAGGATATTCTGAGGCCACATCCACAGCCTACCCTACGGGGTGGGGTCGGGGAGATTGTGTGGGTCTTTGGTCTGTAACCTGATGAGGGAGAAGGATTATCCTTCTTATGAAATATACGCCTTTCCAGCCCATCCTGTTATTTGCTTTTATGTCTCATTTGCTTTATTGCTATAGTGCTCATTCATGGTGACGAAGCCTGTGGTTAATTTTTATATGGAAAAGTCCTTAAAAAAAATGCGTATTAAACCAGGGAGCTAAACAACTCAACAATAATTAACCTCTGCAGCTCGCCTGCCTGAACCCTATCACGGTCCCTACTACTTCTAGACCTGGTACCTATGCTTTACTTCCTTCTTCTACACCTGAGGGTCCTTTGCAAAATTTTACAGATTCGTCGACCAGCAAACCCCGAACACCCCAGGTGCCCCAACGGCCCGGGCAAATCCCCCGTAAAGTGCCCCCCGTAACAGTTCGTACTCATTTCGCTCTCATACGCTGCTACTCCTCCAGGAAATGTCAGCAGACATGTCATTCCGATGTATTACATAACTGCGATCCACCTATCTCCCAAAAGCTCTTACTTGAGCACAGAACCATTCCTCTCAGTAGGGCTACTTGAAAAACCCTAGGAGTTGAAGACCCTCCAGTCACATTGATGAATGGGTCCATTCTCGTAAAAGCTGCTAACCGAAATCAAAGTTTCCATTCTGTCATCCTTAACGTCTCTTGCAATGTTTCCTGCTTATTTCTACTCCATGATGACATAAGAAACACATCTAAAGGCACTGTTTATTGTTATGAACAGAAAGACGAAGACACAGCTGTCATTTTGGAAGAACTCCAAGAGAAAAGATTTTCGTTACAATAAACATATATAGATTTTCCCCTCGCCGGGAAACTCCTGACAACCAAATTCCCGTTTACTGCTGACCTTTAATACCTTTATCCACCTACAAAGGTCAAAATAGGGTTCGAAAGTTACAGTGTTCGCACGTTTATACCTCGACCCAGACGTTGCGATCAAATGTCAACGGTTTGGTCATGCCCCCCGAGAAATACTTGTTAGGGGACAGGAAAAATGACATATGCCGCAATCTGCGGAGAATATTCACAACTGCATGTGAAAATACCCTAACTGCAGAAACTGTAAAGGCCCCACAGTGCTTCCTGCTTTCAAGATGCCCGTCTTACGCTGTTTGACAGGAGGTTTTAGAGTATGTACCATACAAATAAATGAGCAGGAGAGAATGCTATACGCCAGCTCAATAAAAAATATCAGTTCTCAAATCAAATCAAGTCTACGCCACAATTAGCAGCTGCCCCCACACTCCACGGGTAATCCGCCAAAACACAACCCTACTCTAAACTAGAACTCTCTCAGTAATTCTGTTGAAACCAGGCAAGTACTGCAACCAAGTTACCTGTACTGTCCACACACAAATCTTCTCCAAAAAGACTACCGAAGCAGCCCTTGAGTTCAATCTCCCAGTCCAAAAAGCCATCAACAAAGCCTATTCTGAATATTAACTCTCTACAAGCCTAGTAATGAATACTAAGTTAGCTGCATGCCAATACACAAAATTTGGAAAACACCCTGCCAAGAACCATACTGTCCCATTATACTCACTCAGTGGTTTCACCAAACTTATGCAAGAGGACGGTCTTTTTGTCCCTTAATTCGCCTCCCCACTATTACACAACCCCTGGTAAAGATGTTCAAAAACACACAGAAAAGAATTAGTCGTCAGTATAAAGATTATTCGGTTAAAAATAGTATGAGCAACGCGAATTCTAAACCAAGACTACAGCAACCTCCAATGTAATAAAATGCACCTCAGAAGAGACCTCGCCATAAGTCTACTTCTGAGACAAAGTGCAAAGGCTTCTAAGGAACTTGTACCCAAACAATCCCAGCTAATGAACAACTCACCAACCAACCATCTAATAGTCTACAAGACAGTTTTAGTTCTTCTGAATTCTCCTATAACTCTCTCCCGAGTTTTCCTTTATCACTCTCTCTAAGAAGATTCTATACCCAGAAGATGAAATTGGATTAAGCAGCTCCCAAATGGAGCTTGATGCGAACTGACCCATTCTCTTTCTAATGCTTCCTGGAACTTTCGAGAAAGGTGAATGGAAAACCTGTTCAACATAAACTTCGCTAAACGCTCTAACTTCAGGGTCTGTTGGAGGCATGAAGATAGACCCACAGGTCCCCATTCTCCAATCAAACTGCCAAATTTCCCAAAATCACCCGCATGATGAAGTACTGGAAAATTCTCGAGAATCAGACCTTGCCAATTCTTCGAATCTCCATATTGGAAATCGATGTCGTAACCCCAATACATTCTCAAAAAGACAATCCTTCTGGATTCACCTTCCTTCCCCATCCATGGAAACAACTCTAATGTCCTCCCACAATTTCTGAATCTGCTTGCTTGGAATTCTGATACTGCTCTCACTAATAAATATAAGCATTACGAATGCTCTTCTATTAACCAACAAAACCCACATAACAGTTGGATTTCGGTGACCATTCAAACTTATCTCGCTTTCATGGTGAAGGCTCTTTCACCAAATACATCTGAAAACTCCTCCCTAAAAGATGTCAATATCAACCTAAAAAATCTCTGGTGTATGACTACCCTTTCCCCTCAGGTTTTGTTCCCCCTCCTCGCCGAGACCCACGTCTCAACCTTCCCTCCCAATCTGAACCCACCTCTAACATTCAACCCAGCCACCATAGAGACAATGTCCTAATAGACCCACACCACATCATTATATTTCAATAATTCAACCGGACTATTCCTTCAAATGGAATTGTCCGTGGAATATTACTCTAAATTACGAAGAAACTTGTTCAACTAATAAACATATGTTCACCAAAGTGTAATATGTTTGCAGGATCTTCGACTATGTCATCGTGACTTTTTTCAACCATTCTGAAAATAAATCGCCGTTAACTCTATAGAAAGAGGTGACAATTATAGGGGAGGGCAGGAATCCTCATTCACAAATCTATCCCCTAATTCCCAAGTCCCTCTCCAAACCAAACTTTATGCAGTAGCGGCAAGAATTCACCGTAATTCCATGCGACCTGACTATATTTCAATCTACTTAGCTCCGAGTAGTGAAATTTACTAAGGTCACTTAGCAGATCTTTTAAACAAGCCTCCTGCTCCGGTGTTATATGCTAGGTACTTCAACCCTCCGCCACCCCTTATGGGGTGATTCTGTCACTTCATTTAAGTCCAAGATCTTAATAGATCTCCTAACCCCTTTCCCTGGGATGCCTTAAACAAAGACTCCCAACCTATGAACGTTAGATATCACACACTCTTCTTGCATCGATTATTCTTTTTGCTCCCCTTCCCTTATGGATCGTTTTACCTGGTCCACTTTGATTATTATTCGGTCAGCGATCATTACCCATAGCATTAAAATTGAGCTTGCTCCAAGCCCAAATGCAAAAACTCAACTCCAGCTGGCGTTATGATTCGAGCGGAGTGGGTTCCTTTTTATCAGGCCACAGCTATCCCCCTTTCTCCTTTCAATAACGATTTCCGAACTGTTTGATGATGCCTTTCCGCTCTTCCAGAAAGTCGTTATCCTCGGCAGCTGGAAAGCTTGCATTCCGCAGTCTCCGTCAGGCAGGTGTCGGCAACCCCTTGGTGGTCCAAGAGTGCGCAAGCCAACCGAGAGAAGAAGAAACTCTACAGGTCAATACAAAAGACCCGTACCACCCAAAACATGATTATTTTTAAAGCAGTCGCAGCGAGATCTCGGCGGATTAATCGTCAAACGCGTAAACAATATTTTTGCAAACTTACATATCGACTGTTAACTCCACAACGCCTCCTTCCTTTAGTGTGGAAAGTTACACAGAAATTATCTCGTCGCTCCTGACTCCTCACCCACAGTCTCCGTTATGGGCCTGAAATAACTGATACGCAGTTTCCGCTCCAGCGGTGGTAGCGGATGCGTTAGGTATAGCCTTGCTAGCCATTCGAGTTCATTCCGCTACACTGAAGCCCTTCAAAAACTGAGAACTGACACAGCACTCCAGACTTTCAAAACAGCAGAAAGGGGAAGATCAATACCTACAAACCGTCTTTTACACTTGCAGAGTATCAAACTGCATTGGCCAATAGCAAAGACGGTGCCCTGGTCCAGACATGATTTCGTACAATCATGCTGCCGTCATATCCATGCCTTCGGCGTCAGCATTTTGGCTGGATTTTTCATAACAGAACTCGATCGAAATCTTCTTTTCCATCTACTTGGACACTACGGCTTTTGTAATTCCTATCCCCAAACTTGGGAAAGATCCGAAGGGCAGACAACCAAAGACCAATTTCGATGACCTGTCAATTTCTGTAAATTAATGGAGAAATGGTTTCTGGCCGCTTACCTCCCTGTTCTGGGAGAGTCCGTCAAAGCTTTCTCCAAACTTCCAATTGGTTTTCCCGCAAAAAATCGCTCGACTAGCGCCCTCCTTGGCAAAACTAGACCATGACATCCGGGAAGCCCTCTCAACTGGTGAATGGTTCTTGGTGTCTTATTTGACCTTGAAAAGGCTTACGACACAACGTGGAAGAACTGGGATTCTCCTAAACCCATCTCGCTGGTTTCCGCGGACAACTCCCTCTCTTTATCAAATGCCTCTTGTCACACAGATCTATCCCAGGTTCGTGCTCTCTATTTCTGACACGCCAACTTACTCTGGATGAATGGGCGTTCCGAAGGGGTAGTGTTTTAAGTGTACTACAATTTGCCACGGATTTAATGATATTGTTACCTCTATTCCAGCGACCCTGTCAATTTTTCTCTCTATGTCGATAACCTTGCATATAAATAGCCGGTGCCAGGCTGCCCTTCCTCGAACGGCAACTTCAACTACTAGCTATTGAAAATATTTCACAATGGGCTAGCTCCTATGGCTTCCATTTTCTCTCACACCAAAACCTCAGCAGTGCTTTTTTAAGAAAAAAGGGAATTGAGAACTGAACCCACCTTTCTTCGCAGCGAACCTAACCTATATGGTTCCCGCTATTCCTGTTACTTCACAGTTCAAATTTTCTAGAACTCATTCTAGATTACCACTTATCATTATCCCCATCATAATCAAACACCTGAAAAACAACTTGTCAATCGAAGCGCTTGAACTATTACGTACGCGTCATCTCGCCCTCAAAATCTTGGGGTGGCTGATCGCAAGTCCTTTTAACGTCTATAATAATCGCCCTGTTCGATCGAAGCCGGACTTATGGCTGTGGTAGTATACTGTCAAGCCTCCCTACTCTACTGCAATCTGTTGGTCGCATACAAAACGAGGTGATCCGTATCCTCCAACTGGAGCCTTCCGATTGTCTCCCCGGGTAAGCCTCGAAGTTGAAGCCAATGGATGCCACCCTCCTTCGAAGAGAAAAAATCATGTGTACAATTTGTTCGTTTCAACCCCAATACCGTCCTGCCCTGACAAACGTCTGCAGGAAGGTGCCTCAGAATCGTGATGGCAACGGAAAAATCAATTGATTTTTCAACTGATTTTTTCACCTTAAATGTTGCTCCAAAAAATCATGATTTTTTGCTTTTTTTATATATACTTTTTAATTTTGGGAATCTTTAGTGATTTTAATTTCGCATAGAAATAAAAAAATAGAAATAAAGATAACATAGCAAGGCTACTCTGTTCAAATTCTACACCTTAAAAATGTCAACAAAGATCATGTTGTTTCAAACATGTTCTTTTATTTCTGATGTAATATATATCATTATTACAAATAACACTATTTAGTGTTTCTGTTTCATTGTGTGATAGACTATAAGCCCTATTTTAAGAATTTTGAACGCAGATAATAGAGCCCTAGGGGTAAAATATATACTTAATCAACTTAAAAAATAAAAAGTGAGTTTTTTTTTGTTACAAAATTATATTTCGCGTGACGTCACGACTCCTAAAAAATCAAAAAAAATCCAAAAACATCAAAAATTGATTTTTTTTCTCAAAATCCAAAAATCCCCCAACCCTGATTTAGCAACGTTTTAGCACGAATTTTGGGCATAATCGAACGTTTGTTTACATATATTTTGATCAGCTTTTTAATGGGCACGTGGTTTTGGAATAAACAGAGTGAAAAAAAATAACAAATGGTTTTTATACAACTAATGTATCAACTATGTGATGGAGTTTATGCGATTGGAAGAACCAGTTAGATTAAAGCTTAATTATGAATGAAAACATTCAGTGAAAGTCAAACACCCAATACCCTGCCATCTTGTTTTAGTTTACATTTTTTCGTAAAGCATTTTCCTTATATTTCGTGCACTTGAAAGAGCAACCTTACAGAATTTAGAAAATTTCTTTCGTTTGTGAGCATTTTCCTAAATTTGTGCTTAAATGACATATCGAACGCAAAACTTAGCATTTCTTACGTTTCCGTAAGCCCAAGAAAGCAAAATCGAAAACGCGTGAAAGTGTAAACATACACAGCCGTTTCGATTTTGCATTTTTTTAAAGAAATTTAGGAAAATGCTCAAGTTGCGTTCCATTTTGTCAAATTTAGCACAATTTAAAAAAATTCTCACCAAAACGTAAGGAATTTCCTAAAAATTCTGTAAGGTTGCTCTTCCGTGCTTACCGAATTTAAGGAAAATGCTTATGGACAAAATACAAACAAACAAGATGGCGGCGTAGAAGGTCGTTGATTTGATGAATGTTCATTCATGAAATTAGCTTTAAATCTAATTTCTTCCAAATCGATAAACTATATCTTCAAATAATATTCGACAATTACTTTTTGTAACATAAAAACCATGTTATTTTTTTTATTTCTGTTGATTCTAAAACACACGTGTTCGCATAAAAACCAGGGATGGCACGGAAAAAAAATCAATTGATTTTTTCAACTGATTTTTTCACTTGATTTTTGCTCCAAAAAATTCATGATTTTTTGCTTATTTTGAATTTTTGCTTTTATATATATTTAATTTTTGAGGGATATTTAAGTGATTTAATTTCAATAGAAATAAAAAATTAGAATAATAATATTATAGCAAGGCTACTCTGTTTCAAATTTCTACAATATGAAAATGTCAACAAAAGATCATGTTTCAAACATGTTTCTTTTATTCGATGTAATATATTATCATAATTACAAATAACACTCTTTAGTGTTCCTGTTTCATTGTGTCATAGACTATAAGCTCTATTTTAAGATTTTGAGCTCAGATATAGGGCCTAGGGTTAAAAATTATACTTAATCGAAACTTGAAAAAAAAAAGTTTGTTATCGAAATATTTCGCGTGGCGTCACGAATCTCAAAAAATCCAAAAATTGATTTTTTCTCAAAAAATCCAAAAAATCCCCAACCCTGCTCAGAATCCTAATTACTGGCCATTGCGGACACGGTCCATAACTCCTATACAGAAAAGGTGCTGCCTTTCCTCATACGATGAAGGATTCCACAGGCCTTGGTTATTCCCCTCGCTCCCACCAATTTGCTTGGCTATGACCTCTCTCTCCAAATCAAGCCAACCTCTGCTGCCTTGTTAAGGCATCATTCTGTCCATTTCCACATTCATGATGAAGTTTACTCCAGTATTTCCCTTGAATGGCCTCTAGAACTGGGAACAGTGGTGGGCACATCGCGGTCTTTCCTGAATCGCAACCTTACCCATGACACTCCCCCCTCAGCTAAATTTAACAGCAGTAATTAAATGGCTAATAGATGATTGCGCCTTTCTCGAATCTAATTCCTTAACCAACGATCAAATCTTATGTCATTATTCAGATTCGCTCAGCGGCGCTACAAGCGCTTAAAACCCATTATTCTAAAACACAATGGTATCTGCTGTGCAGCGCAATTTCTTCGGTTGCTCCATTCCCGTAAGTAACAAATTAGTTTATGTTGGACCCCTTCTCATGTGAGGGGGTAACTGGCAATGAAATCGCTGACAGAGAGGCCAAATGGCACCTCCTCATTTCGGAGCTGTTCCAGGTAACTTCCGGATGCCATTCAACAAGGCTACCTCCCATCAACCCGATTACTATCCTGCTCTCCGATAAGGTTTTCGATCTTATTGGTAAGAGCGCTTGGACGAATGATCAGAGAGGAGCGAAACTTAGACAATATAAATGCTGATCATCGGGGGTGGTCTCCGTCCCTACCGACGAACAACGTTACCACGACGGTAATACTTGCACGTCTCCGTATTGGCCACACTAATATAACTCACAGTCACTATATGTTACGGGAACCCCCCTCTCATTTGCAAATTTTGTCCGAAGTCATACCCCGCAAGTCTGTTTTTCGCCATATCGTCATTGATTGCTTCCAGCTGGAACTCCATTCGCCGCCGTCATTTTCCTACTTACGACCCATAACACCTTCCAAAAGAATTATCCCATATCTTATCCGAATCTTCTCACTTTAGTAGTAACTCTATTTTTTTTGTTTCTACAAGAAGTGAATGTTTTTCCATAAAATTTGATTTTGTTACGTAATACTAGGACTTTATAATGCAAGGATTTAATTTGGTTTAGTTTTTGTTCTATTTTTAATTGACTGAATATTCATTTCTTTATCAAATCTTCTTTTGACTTTTGAAACATGTATGTTCCAGGACCCGCCCAATGTTTGAATTTTTTTTCAACCAAGTGGTGGCCGCTTTTGTGAGCCGTGGTTGGGTCCTGAAAAAAGACTCAAAAATAATATATATATACTTATCATATATATATATATAATATATATATAATATATATATATATATATATATAATATATATATATATAATATATATATAATATAATATATATATTAAATAGCATGGGTAAGCAAAGCGCGCTTATAAAACTGCACCTCTACATAAATAATACACTGTGGAAATCTCATGTTACTAACACTACAGATTTTGCATATATCACTTTTGATGCAAGCAAGATTTCGGAACGCTATGTTCGTCCTTTATTCTACTGAAGTTTTTTGGTACCTTTAAAGTTTTTTACCAAAGTGGTGAGGTGCTTTATTAATGTGATTTAAGTTATATTTGATGTTTATTAAGTATTTCTTGTTAAAATATTAGTGAAGTAATGTAGGAAACCTTACGGAGCGGCGACGTAGGTTCAAATAAAAGTGATTTTTTATATATTTATATTTTAAGTATTTAATATTAAAACCTTTTGTGAATCGCCATATTATAGCGAAAGACGTGCGAACTTGCGATGGCGGAGATTTGATGGTCTGAATAGGTGCGGAGGAGCGTTAGCGGACTACGTTTCTCTCGAGGTGCGTTAGCGGACTACCCTTAAATGAGCGGGGTGCCCAACCCTCTGATTTGATATAATATATATATATATACATATATAATATATATACTATAATATATATATATAGTATATAATTAACTATATAAATATATTATATATATATAATATAATAATAATATAATATGTTACGTTCAGGGGACGTAACTGAAGTTTAAGAAGGCTGTAGTAACAAAACTCGTTTTCGGTTGTCAAAATCTATATTGAAACAATAAACATAATTAATATATTATAAACAATTAACAATAATAATAATAATAATAATAATAATAATAATAATAATAATAATAATAATGATACTAATAATTGCATTGTGAAAAATAGATATTAAAGTTACGCATAAAATGATACGTTTTCTCTTTACATTTTTTAGGGAAACTATTACATAAAATATATGAAATTTTGAACGTAGCTTCGCTGTATTATTGAATAAAATATTAAAAATTACTTAAAATTAAATAATCGTATTGTATAATGAAGAACATAAAATTGCTGCATCTTTTTTACTAATACACAATTGCCAAAAAAAACACAGAATCGTAAAGTATCACAAAAGCAAGTATGGAATAATAAGAACTAGGTTTCACAAGTCACTGACCTTGTAACATTCGAAGGCAAGGGATGCACTTAAAACAAATGGAGCATTAAACGTTAATAAAATCACTGATGCTCACAAGATCAATATTCATAAGATTTGGCAAATTGTTTGTAATGAAACAGGTTATTTTGGACGAAATAAAGGAGCGGTTCCAGAAAGCTTGTTCAAGGCGATAAGATGGCGGGATCGATTGACCAATAGCAAACAAGGATGTGGTCACGTGAGAAGTAGGACGATAATACTAAAAAGGAAGAAAGTGGAACGAGACATGGCTCCCCTCCCGAACAGCGGAGCTCGAGAGGGATTAAGGTGAAAAGCGAACCACTGGACGTAATGTGCGTCCATAACGCGATGTAGAACGAGGTGGACCAGACGGTAAGGTTGCAGTCGGAATCGGTTCTGGATTCGGAGGAGGAATCAGTATTGGAACAGGAGGCGGAGATGTCGGAGCGGGGGGCGCCGGAGTGGCTGGCGAAGAAAGTGACAATAGCTGAAGGAGTTGGCAAAGGGTCAGGTTCGGTTGGAGAACAAGTTGATGTAAAAGGCAGAATGGGCATAAAGTCGATATTATCTTGCGAAGTAGAGGTAGATGGAGCGGGTGCAGAAGGTGGAGAAGGAGTGTTGGAAGAAGCGGGATCATGTTCGAAATAAGCCGGTTTGATCCTATCAACGGAGATATTTTCTGCTTTGCTCCCCTTCTGTAAAGTGAAGTACTTTCGATAGCGTTTTAATACGAGGAAAGGTCCGTCATAGCGGGCTTGCAAAGGGCTACGGTGTGAATCATGCCGAATTAATACATGAGAGCAAGTCTCCAAATCCGCAGGCATGTAGGTTGGACGGGGAGGGTGGCGTGGCAAAGACGGCTTCCACGCCTCAGTACATTGACGAAGGCGAGCCAGGAAGGTGTGCTGGTTCGTAGTTTTTGGAGAGGGAAGTATAAACTCACCAGGTATTCGGATGGTGGTGCCATAGACGAGCTCAGCAGTTGAGCATTTGAGGTCTTCTTTGTATGAAGTTCTGATACCGAGTAGGACAAGAGGAAGAGTTTCGGACCAATTGTCCGGTGTTCCATGGGCCATAAGAGAGGCCTTTAGCTGTCGGTGGAACCCTCTCTATGAGCCCTTGAGCTTGCGGATGGTAGCTGCAAGAGCGAAGGCGCTTAGAGCCGATTAAAGTCATAAGGTCCTTCCAGAGGTGAGACTCAAACTGCCTACCCTGGTCTGTGGACACAGTCGACGGAGTGCCAAACCTGGCTATCCAGTTGTACAGAAATGCCTGAGCAATTGTCTCGCTGGAAGTATCACGCAAGGGAATGGCTTCTACCCATCGAGTGTATCTGTCTATGCACGTTAAAATATGTGTGAAACCATCTGAGGGTGGTAAAGGGCCGACTAAATCAATGTGCACCTGGTCAAAACGTTCACCAGGGGGAAGAAATTGCTGAAGAGGTGCGACAGTGTGCCTGTGCACTTTGGATTTTTGACAGTTGAGACACTGCGTTGTCCACTGTTTAACATCCTTTAGTAAGGACGGCCAAACGAAATGCTTACCTATTTTAACTTGACTACCTTTTACCCCTGGGTGCGACACGTCGTGAATGGTGTGAAACACCTTTCTACGCATGGGGGTAGGTACGACTGGACGAGGGTGTGCGGAAGAGACGTCGCATAACAAAGGGGGAAAACCAAAAATTTCTACAGTTTGAATGTCGTAAGAAGAAGCACTAGGAAAAACAATGTCTTCGAGTTGCTGCAGACGAGCCATTTCGACGAAATCAATGTCTGGTAAAGGAGAGATAGCGTTAATTCGGGAAAGAGCATCGGCAGGAATGTTGTCTTTTCCTTTTATATGGCGGATATCAGTTGTGAATTGGGCAATGAATTCCAGGTGGCGAGCTTCACGAGGGGACTGTTTCACTGTGGAAGCTGTAATGGCATGCGTGATGGGTAAATGATCAGTTACAACATGGAATTCCCGACCTTCTATGAAGTAACGGAAGTGCTTAATAGCTAAATAAATTGCGAGAAGTTCCCTTCCAAATGCGCTGTATCGTGTTTCAGGCGGCTGGAACTTTTTAGAAAAGAAAGCTAATGGACGCCATTCGTTATCAATGAACTGTTGTAGGACGGCACCTGCCGCGAAATCTGAAGCGTCTGTGTTGATTCTAGTCGGGGCTGTGTCGGATGGAAATATAAGTAACACGGAAGAGGCAAGGGCTTCCTTGATGGCGGTGAAGGCATTAGTTGCTTCGTCGTTCCAATCTACAGTGACAGAAGCAGCAGAACCTTTACGTGGATGCTTAAGAAGTGCGTGAAGCGGGAGGAGAATTTTAGCGGCGGACGGTATAAAACGATGGTAGAAGTTTACCATCCCTAAAAAACGACGAAGTTGACGCTGTTTTACAGGCTTCGGAAACTCACGAATGGCTGCCACACGATCCTCAAGGGGACGTATACCATCGGCAGAGATCGTATGTCCGAGAAAAGTTAAGGATGAAACTCCGAATTCACATTTGGAAGAATTGACACATAGACCAAATTCACTAAGTCTGGTGAAAACTTGCCTGAGATGTGAAGTATGTTCTTCCTGAGAGGCACTGGCAATCAATAAGTCGTCTATGTAGGCGAATACGAAGGGTAAACCACGTAATACTGAGTCTAGAAGACGTTGAAATGATTGACTAGCATTTCGTAAACCGAAAGGCGTTCGGAGAAATTCGTAAAGGCCGAAAGGAGTGATAATGGCAGTCTTATGAATGTCTTCCGGATTGACGGGAATTTGAAAAAAGGCGCTGATTAAGTCAATTTTTGAGAAGATAGTACAACCAGAGAGGTGGGATGTGAAATCCTGTAGATGAGGGACATTATAGCGGTCCGGGCGGGTGATCGCATTCAGGCAGCGATAATCGCCAGTCGGGCGATAATCCCCATTTGGTTTGAGAACCATATGTTAATGGAGAGGCGTAATCGGACTTTGAGGGGCGGATGATGCCCTTCTCTAAGAGAGATTCAAATTCTAGCTTTGCCGCTTTGAGTTTATCTGGTGCAAGACGTCGTGCATGAGAGAATGGAGGTCTGCCAGAAGTTTCAATGTGATGAACAACATTATGTTTCACAGGAGGGAACTTGGAGACTGGAGAACTGGAAAATCGGTAATTAATAATGATTCAAAAACATTATTAGATGGAGAAAGATGTATGCCACTGATGGAAGCAGATGCACGAATACAAGCGGATGAGAAATGTGTCTCAAAATCAATGATGCGGTTGTGGTTCATGTCAACAAGAAGGTTGAAGTGGGACAGGAAGTCTGCACCTAATATTGGTAATGTGACGTCAGCTATCGTGAAGTCCCATATAAAATCACGACGGAACGAGAGCGTTAAATGGAGTCGTTTGGTACCATAAGTGTTAATGGTTGTGCCATTGGCGGCGCGTAAAGAGCCTGATGGTTCTGGAGCATGAGGTTTCCCGAGGATGGAAAGTGGCACAGCGGAAATGGAACTACCGCTATCTACGAGATAAGATAGTTTGGTGGATGGATCGTAAACACAAAGCAAGTTGGACGCTTTTGAAACCACTCCGAGCGAATTTACAGAGTGGTGTTTAAGTTTAAATTCCCGAATGTACAAGGCTTAAGACATGACCGAGTTTGATCTCCGAAACGTTGATGGTTCCTACAAATACCCTGTTGGTTATGTGATGGAAACTGAACTAAAGCCTGAGAATCGACAGGAGAAGAGGCAAACTGACGCGAAGGAGTAGGTGAGCGACGGTACGAACGTCGTTGCATATTTGGAGAGCGAGAATTATGACCATAATTGTAAGCAGAATAAGTATTTGATGCATTTGAAGGGAGCTGGGGGTATGAAGGAGTGGGAGGAGGCTGAGGGTATGAAGGGGATTGCGAATAAGGATGAGGAGAGGACTGAGGATACTGTTGTTGAGGATAAGGATATTGTTGTGGAGGATAAGGATATTGTTGTTGAGGATAAGGAGAGGGAGGAGGAGGGGAGGAAGGAGCAGTGTAACGCGTTTCTAAAGCTCGTAATCTAGTGGTTAAATCCATGATGGTGTTCTGTAACACCTGTAGTTGTGATAAAATATAAGTATTTTCTGTGGGCGGCGGTGGGTGCCTAATGGCATTGACTGACTCATTTACATGCGATAGCGACGCTGGTGGTAAGTTATTATTACCTGAGGGATCCGTGATATGCGAAACTTGTGATGGTATGTCTGCTGTCGTAAGAGGTTTCGCTTTACAAACCCTATCTGCATAAGTAGCGAGCTCTTGCAATGAGCAGTTTGGATCAACCGTTGCTAAACGCAGTTGCATCTCTGTGGGGAGTTTTTGTAGAAAGAGATGGCGAACAATATGAATACAATTACCTACGGGAGGACCGTCAAGGAGATTTAGCATATCTGATAGCAGTACTGAAGGAAGACGGTCTCCAAGAGAGCCACCAGTCAAAAGTTTTTTTACTTTTTCGGCATCGGTTTCCCCCAGCCGGTTTAAAAGTTCGGATTTCAGTTGGCTGTAGGGCTGGTTGTGGGAATGTAAGGATGGTAAAACGTCTTTCAAACGCTGCAAAACGTGAACTGGCAATATATTTAGGAGGGCCCGAAATCGGGCAGGTTCGGTGGTTGTTTCAAGCTGGAGCTCGAGCAGCGTAAAAGTGAGATCCAAGTCATTGTTGATGAATTTACCGGAATATACACTAGATGATTCCCTGTCTGAAGCAGGCTGTTGGGAAATTACGTTCATATTTTCAGTATTTGCAGCGTCAGGGGGGGACATAGTTGAAAAATATTTATATAATACGATTGAAAAATATTTTCGAAAATAATATTACGAGAAAAAAAATATGCTTAAGATGCGATTTGCACACGCTATATATGATATAAAATGTGGTCAGAGACCAAATAATAGACTAAATACTACAAAAAGGTATGCAATGGATGAGGAAAATATATAAGCGGCCGCTTGTACGGGCTAGAATAATGTAAAAATAAATGATTAAAATTGTAAAAATATTAGGAGGACAATTACGAAATTAAATGCGCTAAAAAACGCAACTTACATACGCTGATATGAAAAATATGATGGTCGGAGACCAAAGACAGAGTAAATTTTAACAAATAGGTGTATAAATGGTAACAATAATATATAGTAAGCCGCTTTTATGGGCCGAAATGATTTAAAAATAAATAATTGAAATTGGTAATTTGGGCCAGAAATGGGCCTGATAATATTTCAAAAAAAAATTTTTTTTAAATTTGTTCAGTAAAATAAATAAATAATATATTGATACGAGAGAGGATTCCAGGAATGCTGGGATATGTAACAACGTCAGCACTCACTCCAGGTCATCAATGTTACGTTCAGGGACGTAACTGAAGTTTCAGAAGGCTGTGGTAACAAAACTCGTTTTCGGTTGTCAAAAACTATATTGAAACATAAACATACATATATATTATAACAACAAATTAACAATAATAATAATAATAATAATAATAATAATAATAATAATAATAATAATAATAATAATAATAATTGCATTGTGAAAAATAATATTAAAGTTACGCATGAAATGATACGTTTTCTCTTATGTTTTTTTAGGGAAACTATTACATAAAATATATAAAATTTTGAACATAGCTTCGCTGTATTATTGAATAAAATATTAAAAATTACTTAAAATTAAATAATCGTATTGTATAATGAAGAACATAAAATTGCTGCATCTTTTTTACTAATACACAATTGCCAAAAAAAAACACAGAATCGTAAAATATCACAAAAGCAAGTATGGATAATAAGAACTAGGTTTTACAAGTCACTGACCTTGTAACATTCAAGGGCAAGGGATGCACTTAAAACAAATGGAGCATTAAACGTTAATAAAATCACTGATGCTCACAAGATCAATATTCATAAGATTTGGCAAATTGTTTGTAATGAAAACAGGTTATTTGGGACGAAATAAAGGAGCGGTTCCAGAAAGCTTGTTCAAGGCGATAAGATGGCGGGATCGATTGACCAATAGCAAGCAAGGATGTGGTCATGTGAGAGGTAGGACGATAATACTAAAAAGGAAGAAAGTGGAACAATAATTTTCATAATTTCAATGTATATATATATATATATATATATATATATATATATATATATATATACTATATATATATATATATATGTATAATATATATATTTATATCGTATGTAATCTTCCCCTTATCCCAGATTTGGGGCATCGTGCGTGCCATAACACGGAAAACAAAAAACCCTTCCCCCGGATTGGGGGTATTGTGTGTAACATACACCGGAAATATAGTGTGGAATTTACGCATAGTATAGCCGCATTCTTGTGTGCTGTGGTCATTCCTGTACACCGACTCTTGAAAAACGCTATAGTCGTGTTTGTGCTGTTGTTTCCTCTTCTTCATTTTCCTTCTCCTCTATCTATGTCCTTTCACTACTTTCCTTTCAATTGTGACAAGCATATCTTCCTCCCCTGCTCCGGAGCTCAGTCCCCTCCACCTCTATTCTCAACTCTCGTCCTCCTTCTTTTCTACTCTCAACCATCCTGAACGTGGTTTTTCTTTGGTAGACATGGCATCCTCCTTACTGTCAGTGATGAGGCGACCAAGTATAGTACTGTTTTGTCCTTCCTGCCTGAGGATGTATCCCTCCGCATTAGGGATTCCATCCCTACCTTGTCCGCTTCTTCTACCCCTTACTCAGATCTTCGTACCCTCTTGATCTCCCGCCTGTCCCTTTCTCAGGAGGCCAAGTACGAAGAACTCCTACGTGGCACCTCACTAGGAGATCAGAAGCCTTCTGATCTCCTGGTGCAGATGCTCTCTTTACTGAGTGGCCCTACTACACAGGAGTCAGGTTTTGTCCGCACTCTCTTTATCCAGAAACTGCCCAGAGATGTGCAGTATTTCCTCGCATCGATGGACCCAAAACTTTCTCTTCAGGAGGTTGCAGAGAGAGCCGATGGTCTTATACGCTTCTTCAACTCTAATGCTCCCGCTGTTTCTGCCATCGCTGCTCCTGTGTCTGTTTCCTCTTCTCCTGCAGCTCAGGCACTTCCTTTTCCTCCTGCTTCATTGCCTCTCCCGTCTTCTTCGCTTCCTTCTCCCTATACCTTCTCTTCACCCCCCTCTGTGGTCTCTCCGGTTCCCTCTTCCGCTGCTTCTTCTTCTTCTTACCCGGTGTACCCACCCCATCCCTCGTACCCCTGGTCCATCTCCAGCGCCTCTCACGACCCCTGTTCCTCCCGTTTTTCGAGTATTGAGACCCGTCTTTCGACTTTGGAACATGGCATGGCAGACATCAAGGCGGAGCTGATGTCCATCTCCGCCATGCTACGGTCTCAAAGGGACTCTCGTTCCCGCAACCGCTCCTCTTCAGGTCGCCGCTTCTCTGACCGTTCCCCTACCCCAGGCCCTCAGCAATATCCGAATGGGTATTGCTTTTACCACCACCGGTTTGGCCTGAAGGCGAATAAGTGCAATCACCCATGCACTTTTTCGGGAAACCCCCTAGCCAGCAGCCAGCTAGCCAGATTCGAGGTGAAAGACTGGATGTGCGGGACCGGGTAGCGATCTGGTATCGTACAAGCGTTCAGAGCCCTAAAATCTCCCACAGGCCTCCAATCAGAAGCACCTTTAGGCACCATGTGGAGGGGGGAGGAGAACTTTTGGGAAGGGCGGACGATTACCAAGCTCGAGTATGTGCTCGAACTCCCCCTGGCTGCCTTGAGCTTGTCAGGAAGCAGACGCCGAGCACGAGCGAAGGTGGGAGAGCCCGTTAGTCTCTATATGATGGCGCACAGAATGTTGAACAGGAAAGGAAGAAGAACAGGGGTTCAACAGCGCCGGAAAATCCTTCTGCAGGATGGTGAAGAAGGGGGAGGTACCAGAAGAAGGAGCAACAGCAGAGATGCCTTTAAGAGCAGAAGAAACTACGGTACCTGCAGAAGACAGAGACGTACAGCCGTCAACCAATCTCCTGTTTCTTAGATCGACCATAAGGTCGAAATGAGACAGGAAATCAGCTCCCAAAATGGGTTGGGTCACGTCAGCAACCACGAATACCCAGGGGAATTGACGGCGGAGAGAAAGGTCTAAGGTGCACAAGCGCTCACCATAGACGGGGATGGTACTACCATTTGCAGCGTAAAGAGCCCGGTCAGGAAGAGGGACAGCGGACTTCTGGGTAGCATCTCGAGGGAGAAGCGAATACGACGCACCGGTGTCGATCAGGAAGAACAGGTTTGTAGACCTGTAGAAAAGACGCAGGACATCCTGATACGAACAGAAGGCGGAGAGGAGTCATTAATACAGATTGATTATTGCTTTTTAATTATAAAGCGTCACAAGCCCCCACCGCTTCTTTCCTCTACGCTGGTATAAATAAAGTGAATATCCATCCATTTCATATTCCTGAAAGGATTCTCCATATAATCTTCATTATCTGGTGGCCACTTTGGTATCATCTGCAACTTAGAAACCTTGCATTTAAGTCCCTGGTCTAAATCATTTATATTATATGAGGAACAATAGTGGCCCAGCACTGAACCCTGGACACCACTCTTTACTATTTCCCATGATGATTTATTGACATTTAGTTGTACACACTGTTTTCTATTCCACAACCACTTTATCCACATGTCACTCCATCCTATACACATGCATAACTTCTTCAATCAGTCTTAATGTGGGGAACTTATCAAAAGCTTTTGCTAAGTCTAAATATATAATATACTGGATCTCCTAGGATCAATGCAGTCATAGTAATTGTATTCCATAATTCCTAAAAGGTTTTGTCGAACATGACTACCCTTTCTGAAGCTGGGCTGGAGTCATAACATACTTGTATCTTTAAATATTTTCTATATATGACCTTTCACAACTTTTTTCCAGAACCTTTACAACCAGAGATGTTAAGCTAACTGGGCCTATAATTTTCCAAATCTTTCTTCTCTCTTATAAATAGGCACAACATATGCCATTTTCCAGTCATCTGGTACCTCACCAAATATTATAAAATCGCTTAAAAATCAATACAGTGCCTTTGCAATGCTGGTCAGTAACCTCCTTCAGCCCATTCTTACCATTATAACATCAGGGCCTGCGCTTTACTTGGACCCAATATGGTCTAGGTAAACGTTTAATATCTTTTTTGTCATATTCTGTAAGTCTATTTTGTTTACATGCATACAAAAAGCTATTAGTCTCCAAACTATTATCTAAACTTTCCTCAGTAAACACTGAAGGAAAATAAGCATTGAAAATGTTGACAACTCCTTATCTGCTCACTAAATTTCATCAATTTTAATTGGACCAATTGTCCTATTCTTACTTTTAAAATTTATAAAAGCTAAAAAACTTCTTCAGGCTCTTATTACTATTCTTGCTAAATTAATTTCTACCTCTCTCTTTGCCATTTTTTATTGACTTGGTTAGTTCGTTTCCTATTTTTTCCCTATAATTTTCTATCATCTTCGCCTATTACTACCCTTGAATATTTTAAAACATCTACGCTTTTCATTAAATTTTCTCTTATCTCTCTATTCCACAACAGGGTTTTCCTCTTGCCACACTAATGTGTTTATCTTTATAAACCACGATACTGACTGAAATCATTAAAATTGCTTAAAATGTACACATGATAAAACAGTTTTGGGTCTTTAAACTCTTTATGCCAGTCAGTTTATTAAGCATATCTCAAAATTTGGTAAAATCGCATTTCGGAAATCTAAGATTTTTTCCTTATTAGCCTTGCAATTTGGGCCCAGATATCACATTCATATTACAATCTAATTATATTATGGTCACTAACTCCTAAATTCTCCTCAACCTCTAATCTCATCCACCATACTTTCATTGTTAGTTAATATTAAGTCTAATAGTGCAACGTGTGTTTTGTGGGTTCATGGACCATCTGGCTCAAAAGTTATCTAGTATACAATTTAAATACAAAACTACTATGGTCCGTATTAGACAAGGAATCCCATTGAATGCCAGGAATATTAAATCAACCATTATGACTATACCTTTTTCCTTTAACTGTGGTCATCTGTCTCAATTTCCTTTCACAGTTTCATGTCTAATTCTTGACATCTGCTAGGAGGTCCTATAAAAATGCCCATATTCTTATCTGATCTATTGTACATAAGGATCTCTACCCACACCGATTCAAATTATCATGATTAGGTTTTAAGTCGTCATTAATACAGATTGATTATTGGCTTTTAATGTAAAGCGCCACACCCCACCTTCTTTCCTCTACGCTGGCATAAATAAAGTGAATATCCATCTATTTCATATTCCGAAAGAATTCTCCCATATATTCTTCATTAACCCATGCTTCAGTTTATGCAATAATGTCTAGATTCTCATTTATGGTATAATTAATCAGCTCATCTTTTTTTTATTTCTAAGGCTATGAGTATTTGTGTAAAAGCATTTGATATTCTTCGAAATGCTTTTATTTTTATTGCTATCATCATTATTTAACCTTTAACAACACTAGTTTTATTTAATCTCACCACTATTACCGTTACCATTGCTATTCTTCATATCCACAGATTTAAGCCATCACCCCAACTTTACCTAGTTTTTTGCTAAGCAAGTCTCCAAACTGGTACTGAAACGACCAACACCTTTAACTCAAGTGAACTCCATCTGCTGAAAAAAGATCTTTATCAGAAATTCTCTCCAACAAATCCAAAAACCTATATTTTCCTGAAAAACAATTTCCTAAAACCTTTCATTTAACTCCTAAGAAACCTACTCCCCATTCTGACCTGCGCCAACCTAGTGAAATCCAGAAATTCAATGAACCAAACCTTCTTCACTAGCTTTCATATTCTGAATCAACCTCTATAATCTGCTATTAATTCTTCTGACTTCTATTTCCTATATCATTTGTACCCACATGCACAATCGCATCTGAATCAACAACATTTGTAGAATCAATCTTTCTCTATCTATCCTCTATCACGATTAACTCACTCTGCACTGGATAACATCTCTCAATCGTTTCTTTTTATTCTTTATTTTTGAAAATCCTATTAGGTCGTATCATAGAGTTCCTCCATCTTAGCAAGTGCATCAGTCTTTCCCTTAGAAAAACTCAACATATACTATTGGCGCCTCTTCTGATCCTCCCATCTGGAAGACAGTCAAACCTGTTACTGCAGAGTCACAGGCTGACTGACTTTCGAGATCCTCATCTTATTATTTCTAATTTCTACAACTCTCCATTCATCTGCAGACCTATTATCAACTACTTTATCCTTTTCCAAATATTGTCTACCATAGGTGAGTCCACTATTCCTGTCCTACCACTGTATCCGCCTCCTCCTACCTTGACATCCCTACTAATTTTTTTCTTGACACTTCCCCTTAACTCAAATACAACTTCCTTCAATTCATTCATATTTACACTCAGCGCAATCTTCTTTCTTAACAACATATTCTCTGCATTCAAACACAAAACAGGGCAGCTTATTCACATATTCCACCTCTTCAAGTCCACAGTTAATAACAGAGCATACATACTTTTAAATTTATTATCAACTTTACTAACTTGTACCTATTATTTTACTAGCTAATAACTAATAATAACTAATAACTGTAATAAACTAATATCTTTAAAACAAGTTTAAAAATTAAACAAGCTTATATCTGGCTTAGCCTAGGCCAGGGATATATAAAAATTATAAGGTAGGCCTACTTTAGAGTATGGCTCTGGGAAACTTAATTTAATTTAAATTATCACAAAACTACAATATTAAAATAACAATTATTAAAGACTGTAATTTTATACAGAAAATCTATTTAATAATCCAAATAAACTTCCACACAGGATACAGTAAATCTCTTAACTCTAGCCTATGGCTCTGGGAAATTTAATTTAATTTAAATTATCACAATTAAAATAAGTTATTAAAAACTGTAGTTAAACACAGAAAATCTATTTAATAAACCAAATAAACATGCAAATATGGAGTATAAAGCAAATCTCCTAAGTTGGGCCTAGGGCTAGGCTATCAAACTCTGGCCTATTCCAATATTAGTGCTAAATTAATTATAAGAACTGACTTACTTAAAAAATAAATACACAAATTATTAACACCACTATTTATAATCCTCAAAAAACCTACCATTCATATATATATATATAGCGTCAGGCAGGGTGACTTGGAAAAATCAGTAAGGTTATTATGAGTTCGGTCAAATAGACACAGATTTACTGTGTATAATTAACAAACTTAATCATGGTAATAGTAGCGCAGATGGGCTTCACCCCCGATTTTTATAAACATCCATAATATACTTTAAAAAATAAATAAGGAAGAATAAAAAATGGAAAATTACTGAAGTCTTTAGGAAAAAAAATTACAGCCTCTAAAAGTTTGAATTTTCCCATGGATTTTCTTATAAAAAAATAAATAATATATTTTTTTAAATAAAAAAAAATAATGATTAAAAAACTGAAAATGTTTAAGTCTTTTAAGAAAAAGTTAAGCAGCTTTGAAGTTTAAAAATTTTTTCCCATAGGCTTTTCCTTATAAAAGAAATTAACGGGCCTCATGCTCATTTTAGGGTCTTCTAGTTCAGGTTATAAAGATTTTGCTAAGTATACATAGATTTACTCTGTGTATACTTAACAAAGCATAAAATAACCTGAACTAGAGGGCTAAAATGAGACTAACCTGGAAGTGTTTTAACAACTTTAAAGAGGCTGTAAACTTGTTTTCCTCAAGACGTATAGTCATATTCATTTTTTTATCTCATTATTATTTTTTTTAGAGTATATATAATCCTATGATTTTTATAAAAATTGGGGATGAGCCCTATTGCGTTACTATTACCGTATTAGTTGATGGGTAAATGCTCGGGCACTTAAGAATGGGCAATGCCTGGGCATTTTTGGTCAATTTGGGCAATTTGACCTTTTTTATATATTATTATATATAATATAATATTATATTATATATATATTATTAAATTATATAGTATATATTATATATATATATATATATTTTATATTATTTAATAATAAATATATATATATATAATATATATATATATAATATAATTATTATAGTATATATATATTAAATATTATATATATATATATATATATTATATAATAATATATATATATATAGTTTTGTCCTCGTAGAACGCTGGGTTAGGTTAGTGACCCTGCCATTATAGGTTGACTTCGCATATAATTTCAACTCCTTGAAAAATCAATTAATTTTCAAATTTTTTACCTTTGTATAAGGTGAATAAAAATATCAGCAGTATTTTATTTTTCCTTAACAAGCTTTTGTGCTTGCTCCCTAACGGAGAAAGCTTGTTCCTTGAGCCGTGGCTAACGCACGCGCAGGTCGCTTCGCTACGCCCGAGGAAATTAGCCGAAAAAACTCATGGATGAAAATTGTAGTGAAACCGTTTACGTTTTTCGTGCTTGTTTATTTATAATAGGATATAGATAAAAAAGCAAAAGTAAAAAATAATTTATTATAAACTTTTTATAAGAATATAGGAATCAAAATGTGGCGGACCGTATGGCAAAGGATGGTAGTTTCAAAATATGTTGTTCACATGCATTCAACATTGATACGAATTTTGGACACGTTTTTTGCATGTTTAAAATTCTATGATGTAGAAGATAATTTGAAATAAATGTGTAATATATAATGTTACTTTTACAGTATAAGTATATATTAACATATTCATTGACTAGTTTAATTAAGTAGGATATTTATTAAATTACAGTACAGTACACACATCTTAAATTGAACAAAAAAGTTTTTTTTAATGAAAAAAATATACAATGTATAAACCTTTAAAGATTTGGAGATTATTTTTTTAATATTTATTTGATAGTCTAATTATTGTAATATAAAATTTTAAAGTTAATCCAATTGCGCACAAAATATTTTCTTTTCAAAGTGTAAATGAAGTTGAAGGAGTTGGAGATGAAAGGTGGTTTCGAATACTGCAGATTTGACAGTAATGCTTTTTTTTGAGAAATACATCGTTATCGGCAATTGACGCTTTTGCCTTTTTAGCTTGGAAGTCTGCAATTGAGAAAATTGATTTTTCAAATTTTTCCTCTTTTAATTTTTGAGACTGCATTCCATTGAAGGATCTTTGACGATAATGAAATTATTTAACTGTTTTGTCATACGAAACACAGTTCACCTAATGTATTTAAATCCCAATCATTTACTACAGCATTTTTTCATCGTCATCTTCAGTATCAGAAACTGAATTAACAAGTTCAGCTAACACATCATTCGTTAATGTCTCCTTATTCCCTTCAATTATTTCTTAAATTTCTTTTTGGTGGAGGCCCGTCAATCCATCACACCTAACGTGAATGAGCAATTGCGGCAATGTTTGCAACTTATCTTCTCGCAGTTGAAATCCTTGAAAATACTGTAACGCATTCACTCCATCAATTTTTTCTTAGAGGCGTTACCGAGTGTGGTTTTAATTTGATCAATTGCCTCTTTAACATAATTTACACAGTCTGCAATATTTAAAGATTTCCTCCAGTTCATGACGTTTGCATTCCAATCCTCATCAAGAATTCAAAATCTGTCTGAATGTTATCTTTATGTAATTAGCTTTGAAACATCGATTCACTCCTTGATCTAAAGCTTGAAGAATTGAAGTATTGGCTGGAACAAATACAACTTCGACATTCTCATTGGCAGTTTTAAGCCCTTCTGGATGACCGCCATCATTGTCAAGTATTAACAACCCTTTAAATGGCATTCCTTTATTTTCAAGGTAACTCTTGACTTCTGAAACAAAACACTTATGAAACCAGTCTTTAGATAAATCAACTGTGACCCAAGCCTTTTTATTGGACTGCCAGAAGACTGGCAATAGATTTTTGTTTTTTTCCTATCATACAAAGTAGGTTTGCTGACTTATGAAGGAAGCCAGGCTTTATTAAGTGGCCAGCTGCATTGCAGCAAAATAATATTGTCACGCGATCCTTTGCTGCTTTGAAGCCTGGGCCTCGCTTTTCATTTTTAGAAATGTATGTGCGATCTGGCATTTTTTTTTTCAGAGAAGCCCAGTTTCATCAGCATTGAAAACTTGTTCAGGCAGTTACCCTTTATCTTCATTTATTTTCAATGTATGGTAAGTTGGGTTAGCTATGTTTTTAAGGGGATTAGGTTCTGGGAATTAGGATCGCAGGGGGTCTTGCCAGCCCTAGAATATCAGTGTTTTGATGGTGGGGAGGGATTTTCCTTAGGTTATTTTCGATCATACTAGGTTATCAGCCCTCGCAATGCCAGGAGATCCAGGCAGTAAGTTTCATTAGTGACTTTTGCTATAGTTTCCTGAAGCAGCCCAGGGCTAAGGGGGACCTGTGGAGGTCCCAGGAAGCCTCCCTGGGACAACTGTATGGAGAGGGTGTTCAGTTTTCATTCCCCTGTGTTCGTCGCCTAGAGACTGCCATAACGAGACTGCGAATTGGGCATCTTGGCCTAAATGGGCACCTTTTTCGTTTGGGTCTTTCCGACACACCCCTCTGTCCATCTTGCAACAGTGCTCTTGAGGGTGTGGAGCACTTTCTCCTTCAGTGTGGCTCTTACTTGATAGCAAGGGAGGAGCTTCGGCTCTCCATGCTGGGAGTGGGGGTTCCTCTTCTGACTGTTCCAGTTTTGCTAGGGAAGGTGAACGTGCCTCCAGTATATAGAGTTAGGGTACATCTGGCACTAATCCGCTATCTCAAGTGTACCGGTCAGTTGGGCAGGCTGTGATCTTTTTGGGGTTTTTTAGGTGGAATTAGGATGCGCAGTGGGGTCTTGCAGACAGGTCATGTTTGGCTGGTGCGGAGGGGTTTCCTAGGTTTTTTAATCATACTTAGGTTCTCAGCACTTCGCACGCCAGGAGATTCAGGCGGTGAGTATTCTTTAGGGATCTTGCTTATAGTTTATCTGTGTGATCTGGCATTTTTTTTCCAGAGAAGCCCAGTTTCATCAGCATAGAAAACTTGTTCAGGCAGTTACCCTTTATCTTCATTTATTTTCATAAATTCATCTGGAAAAGTTCTTGCTGCTTCATTATCTGCGGACGTCGATTCTCCTGTCGTACAAATATTTTTTAAAGCAAAAACGCTTTTTCAAATTATCAAACCAACCCTGGCTAAATTTATACTTTGTCATTTCGATTTTTAAACTTATCATATAGAGTAGAGGCCTTTGTTCTTAACGTTATTCCGTTGCAAGGCACTCGTTTTCGATTCATGTCTTCCAGCCATATCATCTCGCAGACGGCTTGTCATTTTAGATGCACTTAAAGATCTTCCTAGTATGACTGCGTTCTTAATTCTTTTTCTTTGTTTTTAATTGTTCGAATTGTCAATTCATTTCTCCCGTATTTACATGAAACAGTTGTTATAGAAGAGCCAGCTCTAATTAAATTAAAATTTTTATTTCCTCTTAAATTGATTTCCAAACCCATTTTTTTTTAATTTAAAATAGGTTTGTTTTTGGTATGTTTCGTTTCTCAGCTATGATAAAAAATATATACTGTACATATTGTGTAAATTTGTTAATGTTTCAGCAAGAGAAGCATATACAAACGCTATCAATGCGAGTGCAACGAGTTACAGTAAAAGCCTATTGCCAGCAGAGGATCCTTGTGGACTCTAAAGTTATTCGTTTTCTTTTCATTTTAACTGTATGACTAATGAATTACAATTTTAATTTTATTTTTGCAATTTTAATTTTTATTTTTATTATCTTTTTAACATATGTTTGTATTACAGAATTTTAATTTTATTTTTGTAATTTTAATTTTTCTTTTTATCTTTTTACCAACCGCAGTATAGCAAGCCAGCGTTCTATAAGACCGCGTTCTACGAGGGACGACTGTGTTATATATATATATATATATATATATATATATATATATACCGGTTTGCGAAAAATAAGATAACTATATATATATTATATATTATATATATATATTATATATTATATATTATATAATATATATATTTATATTATATATATAATATATTTTATATATATATATATATATATATATATATATATAATATAGCGAAAAAAAAAAAAACTATTTTTTTGATTGTTTTTTTTTTAACTGCTGTCAATCATATTAAATCAATCCTTTGCTGATAATTTTATAAATGCCCAGTTTTTGGGCAGGCATTTATGAAATGGGCAAATACCTGAACAAATGCCCATTTTATAAATGCCCACTGGGCATTTGCCCAGCGTACATCACTACCCGTATCATAAGTAAGTTTTCAGGTGAGAATGAAGGAATTTAACAAATTTTCTTTGCGACTGATTGAGCGTTTGTGAAAAGTTAGGTTTGGTAACCACTATTTATGTAGTATTTTTTTCAACAGAAATGGGTGAGAGGGAGGTGTTTTGCTGAATAATATTGTTTATTCTATGAAAAATTATACAGTATTTTTTGAACGAAAATCGGGACAACTACAGTAATTATATATATATATAATATAATATTATATATTATATATATATATAATATATTATATATATATATATATATTATATATATATATATATATAATAATATATATATATATATACTATATATAGTATTATAATATATATTTATATATTTTATATATATATATATATATTATTATATATTATATTTTATATATATATATATTATATATATATTATATATATATATATCATATATATATATATATATATATATATCATACATACATATATTATATATATATATATAGATATATATATATTATGTATATATATTTTATATTATTATATGTATATATATATATATATATATATAATTATAATTATATATAATATTATATTATAATTTAATACCTTATAAACTTTCGTTTGTTTCTTAATCATTGATGCTGCTTTTTTGTATTTTTCGGAAGAATGAATTTTCCTTATTAGTTCTGCTTCTCCAAAGATCATTTTATAAAAATCACAACAGGTATAATCATAGTTTATTTTGCTAATTAAAAGTGCCAAAGTATTTACCGAGAGTTGTGTTTTATCGCTAGTCCACAAGCTGTTCATTAAAGAAAACACTCTTTCCGTAGCGGCATTTGTTCCGGGCAAGCAAAGAAGAAATTCCACCAGTTTAAGAATGTTAGAATAAGGTATATTATTCTCAATAAAATAAGTAAAAATTTCAACCCAACATTCGACTGGAGGCATTCCTCTTGATCTCCAGGTGGACAAAACTTCTGGTCGCAAATACTGTTTAACATAGACGAACTCATCGTATAAAGCAGTCTCATCAACTGTGAATTGTGGCATAAGTTCAAGAATAAAACATTGGGTATTTTGTATTTCCTCCCAGCTGGGCATTTTCTGCAAGGTAATCCAGGTAAAATTTTTCAAATTATCGATAGGTTTGATCCATTTATTTAAATACTCAACTCCAGCTTTATAAAAAGTATACACATATTGTCTAAATATTGCTACTTCTGATCCAAGTCCCTCTTTCTCCAATTTTTTAAGTATTGATGATACGGCTGTCGTAATAAACAGTCTTCAAATTTTGAATGTAGATTTCTCAACAAATCATTTAAGACTGAGATTACCTCAAAAATGGTAATTGTTTGTCCTTCAATCTTCTCGATGCATGTATGAAAAGTTGATGCCTGATTATGAATAAAGTAAAGCCACGCTTCTGACAAAGGGTTTTCAAAAAAGTTTTTTTTATGATAAATGGGCATTTTTCTTGAGACTCGAAAAACGATTTCAGAGGTTGAAACATAGATAACAAGCGTTCAACTGTGGGAAGTAGAGCAAGCCACCTTGTTTTGCTATATCCTAGAATTTTCTTGTAGTCACTATCCACAAATTCGCAAAATTCTTTCAATGATTCAACCCTAACTGTGTAGAGATAAAAATGAGAATATATTTTAGAGACAATTCCGTCGATATCAACAGGTAGAGTATCAGCAGCTGTTTGAATAGTATTGTGAAGAATGTGAGCGGTACATCCAACCCCAAGTAAATTATGACCCAGATTTTCTTTGAGTTTTGTTAAAACATTATTAATACCCCTCCTGTAAACACCACCAAAGTTGCTATTAGTATTATCTGCACAAAGAGCAATAGCTTTATCAACTGCATTAACATTTTTTTAAACTATCAGTTAAGAAAGACGAAATAATGCTTGACGTTTCCCCAGGCAATGATTTCAGATCGAATAGTTTCACTTCAACACCTTTATCAACTTTAAAATACCTAATTAAAACGGGGCATAATTTGATTTCCTTATGGTTAGAGGTATCGCTCATAATGGAAATAAAACTACTTTGTTGAATATCTGACAAGAGTTTTGATAACGCAAAAGGAGTTAAAACATTTAATATGATTGCCTCAGCTTTAGTACGAGCGCAGGTGAATTTAGGGTCAAAGCAACACTGAATGAGTTTTGATGTACAATCCATTGATTTGAAAGACTGATTATGTTGTGCCAAATGATAAGCGAATGTTCCTTCAGCAGCCGCTAATTTAACTTCTTTGTCACCAATCGTTTCACTCTTAAAAAAGGTTGTAACAGTGGAACTAGATGCACTTGCACGCAACGCACTTTAATTTATGTTTTTCACTACTTA
>JABUQX010021626.1:0-13073 GCA_015478945.1 Trachelipus rathkii
TTGAGAAGATTATTATAGTAATATATTATGATTAGTCCGAGGCGCAGTGAAAATGTGCTGGCCATTTTTTGCATATATTTGATATATATAAGTTTATTAATTTACTATTACTCGATGGCAATTTAATATTAGTAAGCTAAGTTACATAAGTAGGTTGCTAGTCGTTAGGGTGTAGTGCGGGTGGTTAGGCGTGGCTGTTAGCCGTGCAGCGGGGGACGAGCAAAGATGTCTTATAATTTATATTTCGTCTTGGGGGTTACGCGATAAAATAGTTTGGAGACCACTGCTCTATACAAGGCCGGATGAGACCTTTTGCGGGGTTACTGGGGCCCAATTTTTTATAATATATTATATATTATATACTATATATGATATATATATATATATATATATATATATTATATATATATATATAGTATATGTATCTATATATATATTATATATATAGTATATATCATATATATATATATTATATACTATATATATATATATATATATTATATATATATATACTTATATATATATATTATATTATGCATAATATATATATATTATATATATATATTATATATTATATTATATATATATATATATATATATATTATATAATATATATATATATATATATATATATATACTATATATATATTATATATATATACGAGTATATATTTATATATCTAATATATATATATATATTATGATTATTATATATTATACTATGTATATATATATATATACTATATAGTAGTATATAATATAGTAGTATATATATATATATATGATGGTTCGTATAAAATATATATATATTAGTATATATATACAGTAATATATATATAGATATATATATATATATATATATATAATATAATATATATATATATATATATATATTATATATATATATATATATATATATATATATATATATATATATATACTATATATATAATATATTTGTATATATTTTTATAATATATATATTATGTAGTTTCAAAATGTTAGTTTGTTAAAAATTTAAAGCTCTTTAATAATTTAAAGATTAAGGATATATATCATAATTTGGTAAAACTTTACTTTTTGATTCCTTTCATTTTCTGAGAAAATTTTCTAAGTTCAAAAATTTTTAAGTTCAGAAAAGTTAAGTTAAGTTAGGTTTTTTTTAAGAAAATTGTTTAGTGGGAAGCTTCTGGCATAATTCCAGAGCTTGCGCTTAAAGAATTTTCTTAAAAACTAAACTTAACTTAGAAACTTTTCTGAACTTAGAAATTTTTTGAAACTTAGAAAAGTTAATAACAAAGTGAAAGGGATCAAAAAGTAAAGTTTTACCCATAATTTTTTAGTCTTTTGGCCAGATATGGCAAATGTAAATTAACCCTGCTTTTGAGAAATAGATTTTCCTATGATTGTATGAATTTTAAAAGGCTAGATTTATCAAAAAGTGTATTTTTTGTTAGGGCTTAGTCATTTTGGCATATCAAACCCTTTTAAAAGTTGTTAATGTTGTTTTTTTAGTTGTTTAAGATTTACGACACGTGTGCATACAGCCTTTCATACTTAGTTCATAGTTATAATATTATTTATTAGTTTGACTTAACATTATAACTACAACAAAAAAAATATTCAAATAATTTTTTTACAGTTTTTGTATGATCATTTTTTTTAATAAATTTATTTTCTTAAATCGTCTCATTATTACTTTCAATGAATTATAACTAATTTTATTTTCAAACCTACCTTTAAAAATTATAGATCTCCGGCCGAGAAAGCGCGGAGACACTAGTGGTCTCCGGCGGAGCCCGGAGATCGTTAACAAAGAGCGGAATCTTCCGGCTAAGCCTGTAGCCAGGAACCGGAGATCCGGTGCATCCCTAATTATATATTATATATAATATATATAATATATATATATAATATATATATATATATATATATATATATATATATATATATATATATATATATATACTATACGGGGAGGGATGAGAACTATGGAGAGGCATGGAAGAAAATTACTGGAGTGAGTGGGAGATTGAAGAAAGCAAATAATGAGTATGGTACGAAAATTGTAGTTGTAACATCAGAACGGAGAGTGGAAATGATATATGGTTCGAAGTAAAAACAGGAAGCTTTAAACAAGGGAGTTATTACTCGCCTATTCTATGATTGTCCTAAGTCATATTTGATTTTTACTGATGCGAGTTCGTATACAGTAAGGGTGAGAGATAGAGAGATTGGGAGTCTTCTGATGGGATATATTGGCGTATGCGGACGAGTCTTAGCATGTTGGAGTGAAGAGGATGAGAAAATACGGGAGGTGGGTGAGGCTGTTTTGACGGAGGGGAGTTGGAGGAGGCAGGATGAAGATGAATGTACATAAAACAGAGATCATTAATGGTAAGGGGAGGGAGACGATGGAAGGGGAAGAGGATGATGGAGAGGAGGGAGAGTGGGTGAGAGGCGGTGGATTCTTGCGTTTATTTAGGTGGATGTTTTAACAGAGAGGGGAGAGTGGAGGAGAGATTACTAGAATAGAATGGAAAATATGGACAAGCCCATGAGAGGTCATTTGATACCATTAATAATGAAGGACTGAACGTGATGGAAATGGATTGTAAAAAGTTAATCGTTGGGAAATATAAAAAACTTGACCACCGGGACGAGCTGCATGTACGCGAGCCGAACACGTGGACTACTACGAGAAGAAAGGAGAGCAGAGAATACAAGCAGCGGAAATGAGAGCTCTGAGAACAATGACTGGCGAAGAAGCAGAAGGGAGATTGAGAATATGGAACGAAATAACAGAGAAGCTGGTAGGAGTGAAGAAGATTAATATAATGAAGATGGAATGTGGGAAGATTGAAGATGGTGGGGGCATCTGGAGAGGATTCAGTCGGTACAGGATGCCGAAAAAAGAAGATCAAGTGGAGCGAGCCAGGAGACCGAAAGAAAGACCGAGAGGTGGTAGACAAGTCAGAGAAGAAAGATGGAACCCGTGAATCGGTGAAAGGAATTCTCCTAAAGTGTCAGCATGCAGACAATGAGAGGTTGAAGAGAAAGAGGAAGTGGTCGCCAGGAAAGGGACTGATTGGAGGAAGACCCTCGCGCGACTGAACAAGATGAAAATACACCAATAAAGAAAAGTAAATATATATATATATATTATTATATGATAATTATATATATAATAGATATATATAATATATATATATATATATATATATAATATATATATATATAATATAAGTATATATAAATATAATATATATAATATATATATATATATATATATAATATATATATAGTATTATATATATATTATATATATAATATATATATATATATATAATAATATATATATATATATATATATATATATAATATATATATAATATATATATATAATATAAATAAATATATATATATAGTTACTATATATATGATAATATATATATATATATATTAAGTATATAATATATATAATATATATATAATATGAGGGACAAAAGTATCGTGTATCAGTAGTCAGGGTATCCAAGCAAAAACTTTTTGGTATCAGTAATCAGCATTGAAAAAAATTGGTGAAGTACTTGTATCGGTGATAGCCAGACTAAAATTTTTTGGTATCCGGTGCAACACTAATATATATATTATAATATATATATAATACTATAATATAACTATATATATATACTATATATAATATATATTAAATATATATATAATATTATAATAAATATATATATTAATATATATATATTAAGGATATATATAATATAATATATATATATATATATTATAATCATTCAGGATTAGAGTACGCATTATAATTTTTAATAAAAATTGCAGCAATTAGCAAAAAGCTTTGGCAAATAGGGCTGCGAAGATACGGCAGTATAAAAATTTCCTCAGTCAGAAGATGGACCCAAGAGCTAGGAATCACTTTATTTAAGGGTGCTAGAGGTTTGTAATAATATAGAAGTAACCAAATATATAGTAACCGCGTATTATATTCATATATAGTATATATATATATATACTATATATATATATAATATAATCATATATATAATATATTATATATATTAATATAGTAATATATATATATATATATATACTAATAGTATTATATAGTATATATATATATATATATATATATTTATATATATATAAATATATATATATATTGCATCCATGTGAGATTATGCAGAGGCAAATAGCCATTTGCCATAATCCGGCCCATTTTCTGATTTTTTTGAAAGTTGGCATGTAAGTTTGGATAATATTTAATAATAAAAAATGCCTAGAATTTCTCTACTCTACGTGAAGAAGTTGGTAAAGTAAGGTCAAAAGTATGATGACTTTAAGAATTTGGTGATTTCGACCAATTGAGGGGCTTAAACACCCAATATTGTGCACAACCCTATAATCATCTCATGAAAAATTGATATAAGAATGATGGGGTTGACCCATATTGAAAGAGAAAAAAAGCTCTCAATTAATATTATTGTTTTAATATGTAGAATCAATAAACACAAGAGTTTAAAAGTTATATAACAATTTAAATTATTTTGGAGGATTGCAAACTGGAGCCTCTTATCAAGCATTTAATTGAAAAAAAAAATTTCCCAGTAAAGTTACATTCGGGTTCCCTCTGATTTATTATTTTAAACGAAAAGAAAAGCTGGTGTTATTTTAAGTCTTTCATACCTTTATTCAAACGGAAATATGGTTTTGTAAAGACAAGTGCATTTCTATAAAAATGATGCTTTTATCATAAATAAACGAGTGACTATAACAAAATTTACTCCTCATATAATTTTGGTAGTATCACTATATATGAATTGTGGTGCTTCTTTTAATTTCATATATAGATATATAACTACCCATTATATTTTTTAAAATAATGTTATTTATAATATTTTTAATGTTTTTAATATTTTCATATTGTATCGTGTTTCTAAATTATATTACAGAAAAGCATAAATATCTAAATAGAGAGTGATTTATACATTTTTTTTTTTACTAGGTCATTAACCTGAAGAATGTCTTTCTTCTCAATTCTATTCAATTTTTCATTTTGGAACTAGGCTTATCAACCTTCATCTTAATTTGGTGAGGTAAGTTTTTCCAGTTGAAATGAAAGTCTACTAATCGTTTGAGAAGAAGTGTGTATAAATTAATCTTACTCATGAAGTTTATCTTGACATCTTCAACCAATCCAAACCACACCTCATTGTCATATAAAGTTGCAACATACTTTCCAAAGATGTTTTGTATATCATCTGGCTTATTATCTCCAACTTGCTTGCTAATGACATTCAATGTTGTCTTCTCCTCATTTGAGTCAAATGTAAATTCTTTGAAGATATCTGAATTTGAGGTTTGATAAGCTAAAAGAATGTTACTACTTACTGCTTTAATTTTGTGGAAGCCTTGTGTGCCTTTGATGGTTACAGCTTTTGAAAAGCGATCTTTCAAAGAAAGTTCCTCTTTTTCAAAACTATTAAAAGGTGTGAAAAAGAATTTAATAGAGGGAAAGTGATCCTGAGAATGTGTACAAATCTTGTGGTGTTAAAATGTTTTGACTTAAAGTCCTTTGTAAACTTGCTTTGTATGCTGCTCTTTTAACCAAACCTCCAATGCCATCACATGCATTTTTCCCATGACTTGTTGCAAAATAATTCCATTCTGCAAGAATGCCATGAAAATCATGTTCATGATGACATATGTTAATAAAATTGAATTTATTTTTATATTGAGCTATTGAGCCATCTGTAAAGTAGTGGATTTTCTTAAGATTTGGAATGAACTCTGTGATCTCGGGTATCAATGTTTTTTGAAATGTATAAACTAGTGATGTTTTTGTGCTGCAAGCAGTCATTAATTAAACAAAATGTCCTGTGACTTATATTGTTTTCTGATATAAAGTAAACTACGAATGGATGAATTGTTGCCTGATTGTTGGTCCAATGGAACCCCTGACTGGCATCTTGCACTACAAATGAGTAGTTCTTTGAGAAATCACCTATGACTACGCATTCTGAATCATCAATATTGTTTTTTAGATATTTAAGGTAACTACTCTGTTTCTTTGCAATGAAATGATGTTTTGTTAGATGTCTGATATCAGTTGACAATTTATTAATAAATTCAGCTACTGTTAAAGAAAGATTTTCTAGTGTTGATCGATCTGTTTTAGTCCACTGACTAAAATTAATTGTTTCTCTGTCATCACATTCAAGTGAGGATTGAATGAATTCCGAAATGCCATTTACACCAGGGAACTGACAACATTGATGTAGCATGCACTCTCCTGCATCCATGTGACATACACATTTTTCTATTAGTTGTACTATATTAATATCTTTATTTCCAAGAGCAGATATCATAAGTTTGGAATTTTGGTGATAAGTACATATACAAATGGAATGAGTTCCACTTGCATCATCAGTGCTTTGGCCTTAAACTTGCAAATGAGGAAAAGCCAATTTTTGGGAATGCAGGAGTTTCTTACTTATTTATATACAGTAGGCCTAGTTTAGTTCTTTAAGATTCCCAAGCAATAGCCTTTTCTGCATATGTATTTTGTTTCCTTCCTTGTCCCTTATACTGAGGAAATCTGATTTCCCTGCACATTTCCTGCTCACCTCATGAGATTGATAAAACTCTTCCACCTTGGCTACAATTTCTTGAGTGATTACCTTACCCTTACTTATTTTTGGTATTTCTGGTAGAATCCCATATTCTTTTCATAATCTTCTAGATTTGTCCACCATATGTATTGAAGAATTTCATTGTGTTGTTAATTGATAGGGGTGAAAGAGTTAAAATTTACATTCTTTTGTCATATGACATAGTGGCATGATATTCTTCGCAGAGCCATTTCATGAGCATGTCATCTGAAAATATGTTAGGTCATTACTTAGGAATGTTTTTTTACAAAGTATTTTGTTAAATATATATTATATGTTGTGAAATTAAATATTCACGAACAATTGCAGGTGATTGATTAATGGATTAATTCTGATAGAAGGAAAAATTAGTCTGTTAGTATATCTACTATCTATCTATTACTATAAAAGTGTTAGAGGTTAGTCAGTTCTGCTAGGTAGCTATTCTGTTATCTACCCCACCACCTTAGCTTAAGGTTAGCATACTTTCTCCTAACGACTACCGCATTATAATTACCTGAACTATCTAAATCGTTTCCCCTGCCACACTCGGTGAACTTCCCGTGATGTTGATCCTCCTTGAAGACCCCTTCTTGAAAAGGTAAGGTCAGAATGGAATTCGTCAATGGTGGGAAAAAACAAAAACATTTTAAAATATTGATGTTTATTAAATTTAACTTATGGGGAGGATGAAGCTATATGTCTGATAACAAATATCCGTAGGTTTGCCTCTAATAAACTTAGATTACAAATCGATAAATGGTCGAGTTTGAGTTCCAGTGTAAGTGTTAGTTACTACCTGGAACAAGGTTAGTGTGTGTATGAAAAAGAAGGATGCAAACGAGAACAATCTGGTGTTACTAAACTTAGTTGTTCTCTGAGTTTCATGCCCACAGTATGACAGTTGTGGAGGTTCCCGAGTTCCCATCCACTTTCTGTTGTACCTGCCGAAAAGCCACTTGATAAAGGGGAAAGGAAAGCCTGATGGTAAATTTCAGGTTGGGAAAAAGAGAGAATGGATTTGGGTTGACAGGTTTATTCAGCATGGAAGAACACAGAAGATGGAAAGAATTCCACAGAACAGCACCTGTCGGCAGAACAGAAGGAAGCACCGCAGCGAACTAGCCTGGAGTTAACCTACATCAACACAAAAACTCATGTGCAAGACACAGCACCCTAGTTCTACGAGGGCGACTGTAAAGGTGGGGACGCTATGATTAAGTCCCCGAGCACCTGCCGCGCGCGGGTGGAATGCAAAGAGGTTTGAATACTATTAGAATGCCTGAGCACGCAGCCTAAACGCAGCAACAAACATACGTGCTCGCGAGCTCCCCGCAAAAGGGTAGAAGCCCGCTCCGAGAAGGGAAATCTAAGAGCCAAGACAAGGTAAGCCCTATAGCAACGAGTTCTTATAAAGGCTCGTGTGTGCCCATGACATCGAACCACAATACCAAAAGCCGGGGGTGATAAGAAAACCCCCAGATAGACTAGCCACCACAAGAAACTCATAAAGGGGATAGGGGCCCTACGTATATCATCCATACGAATATGAGCGACTCAAACTGTTAAACTATGCTGGCCATCAACCCTGTGAGGAAGAGAAAAAAAAGTTCTCGCCAGTCTAACAGACCACTCCCCAGTTTCCTTGAGCCGCAACCTTAGCCACAGTTCCAGATTCCAGTGTGATGAATTAGTTGCCGATGAATAAGAGCCAGAGTTAATTGCAACCAGACATTTATATAATTGATAATATAATATGATATAGAGAAAAAAAGGTGCCAAGGTCCATTTGTTTTCATCGGATTATCCAACAGGAGAGACAAGAGTAGAAAGAGAACACACAATAGAAAAAAAATCAAACGTTAAAAGTAGTTAAAGATAAGGATAAGTTGGAAGGTATATTAATTTACCCACCTGCTGTATTGTGCTTAGAAAGGCCGACGATATTTTGACCTCACTTAAGAGTTGAGTTTGTGAGACAGAATTGAATTTCACGAGAGATAATGGGAAATATTCAAGTGCACCCCTCGACAACCCCACCCGGAAATTACTAGTGCCAGCGGGTGCCTCAGGCGAGGGACATTAGAAGAATCTGTTAAAAGGATGTGGAGATGGGATACTTTTTATATATGGTAAAGAATGAACAGTCCACAAGAGAATTGAAATAAGAGTCTCTTGGGAAGAACTGACATGGGTCGAGATCGGAAATACACGGCAATAATGAAGATGGAAACCTCAAGAGATTAAGATGATGCAAGTCATTAAAGAAGGCCACAAAACAATGTTGACGATTCGATGTGAGTATAAATTATATATATATAATATATATATATATATATAGATAAAAACAAACTCGAAAAGTTAATATAGATATTATTAAACTAAATCAAAATACTTAAGCTTCTTAAGACATATAAATTATGGATGTAAATAGTATAATATTTTACTTTAACTTCACCAGATAGGTGTTATTCCCTCTAGTAATCTACTAAATATAATAGATTATTTGACTTTGGTAAAATCGTTTTTTTGTAGTAAAGTATGTTTCAATATCAATCAATACAGAAAGTAGCTTTGTGAGATTCAAAGACTGACGACCAAATGGCAGGCGGAATGCCGTTTTGTGTGCTGTACTGCATTTTTAGTTTATAATGCCATATAATGACCATGATAGAAGTGCAGAAGAAACTGAATTAGTTATGCGATTACAAATGTGCATTTATTAATATTAATTAAAAATTGACAAATAACCAAAAATAATAATATGAGGTGTACCCTGCTTTGTATGGCCCTATTCCCGCCAACATTTGCTTTGGTGCTGATATAGAATTGGTGTAAGTGAGCCAAATATATCCCTATTTATATATTCCCTAGAATAATGTTATATTATATATATATATAGTATATATATATATATATATATAAATATATATATATATATTAATTAGTGACCTATAAACTTACCTTTATTAATTTTTGGAATTTCTGGTAGAATCCCATATTCTTTTTGTAGTCTTCTAGATTTGTCCACCATATAAAGAGATGTATTGAAGAATTTCATTGTGTTGTGAATTGATAGGAGTGAAAGTTGAAAATACACAATATTTAGAGGTGTGACGCTTTGTCATATTCTTCGCAAAGCCATTTCATGAGCATGTCTTATCTAAAAATGTTATGGCATTACTTAGGAATGTTTTTTGCAAAGTTTTTTGTTAAATACAGATTATATATGGTGAATTAAATGATCATGAACAACTGCAGGTGATGTAGTTTATATGCATAAAATATAAAAAAATATTACATTTAAAAATATATACATGGTAATTTGAATATTTACTCTCCATTATTGTAGGATTGTTTTTAAGAAGAAACTCCGATTCATTTTATAGATTGTTTTAAGCTCTCTAACTTTTTTCCCAATAAACCTCTTTTCAGACTCTTGCTTTTTGGACTTGCCCCATCCTAACACATTTTCAAAATTTTTCTTTTTGAGCCTGTAACGGTACATATAATGTGGAATTCCATGCAGCCAAAAAAGAGTTTTGTTTAATCTTGTGAATTCAAATTGCTAATCGTAAAATTTTTTTGATTACGTCATATGTTCAATTGTTTCCACAAAAACCTACATCATTCGATGCCCCAAAAAAATCAACTATTAAATTATATATTTGTAAATAAACTATTTGTTTAAATGAAATTATCAATTAGCAATTATTATTTATTCGCAATGCATACATACATTGTTTTTCTATTTTTTTATTTTTTTTTAAATGTGTGGACTTTGTTTGAGGACATCAAGAGATGCAGTTTGCCCATGGTTAATCCATTTTCATAATTTTCTGTTGGCCTGCTTCAAATGTCGAGATTGTCTCAGAATCTTGATTCTGGTATAGGTGCCTTTTCATTAGATGATGTGTCACTTTTTTTTCCTTTTTGTTAGGACATCCCTGTAAACATATTGAAATCACCACTTTTTCTAGGGTCTGGACCCCCATTAAACCCAGGCCAGTTGTAGTGTTTTTGTTGGGGGGCCCTTTTTGGTTTTTTATGGGGCTTTTTTTTTAAAATTCCTAATTTTGAGTGGAAGAAAAGGTATCTCGATCACATATTCCTGGGGGAACGACAGAGCCAATAAAAAGGTGTCGGATAGGATACTATTCCCCTCCTCTTGGTGAGGTCTCCGAGAACCCCCGCTCTTTTGGTTATTTGGGTGTTCGCGGGGGTTCCTCAAAACGCCTCCTCCCCTACGGGGTATGGAAAACGTCCCCCCTATGTCCCCCGTCCGGGCTCGAACCCCCTAAAAATTTTTTTTTTTTGGTCATTTTTGTTTTTTATTATTATTTTTTTTTACAGATTTGTAAAAGCTTTATACGCTGATTCCAAATATGTAATTGGTTTTTCTGCTAGTGTCGTACTTTTACATTTCATTTTAAAACCAATATTTAACAAAAATGTGATTTTTTAAAAAAATTATTTAAAAATACTTCAAACTTTTGAATCATTTTCCTTTTCACCACTGAAATTCATTGTTGGTAGCCTATAGTATCCAATATGATTAAAAAAAAAAACAAAAAAAAATTCAAAATTGACCATTGTGTAAAACAGTATAAGATCAAATCTTTCACTATATAAGATTATTAAATGTAACATTATAAATATAAAATTTTAATATAATAAAAAGGTATATAATATAAAAATTTTTAACTCACAAAATAAAAATAGTATAATAAGGTATTATATATATAAAATACTGGTATATACCGTGTATACATATACATCAATTCCCACTCTGCTTGAATAAATATAATTATAGATAATTACTATTGTAATTATACTATCATAGTATATTAAATTTGTAGTTGAAACTATATTTAAAGCTGAACTGAAGTCCGGAATTGTCTACGTGTGGCGTTTACAGTGGTGCTGCTATCTCGATATAAGTGACAAAACATGACTAAATTCTTAAGTAATTGTGGTTGCTTGAGTGTGAGTAAAATGTTATATATAAATATTATATATTTAATAAGAGTTTTATAATATTATAAATTTAAAACTTACTATATGTTAAACATTATCATAATAATCTGTAAGTGAGGTCACTCATACTGTGAGTGTGGAGGTAAAAGCTATAGTAAAGTTTATAGTACCTCACTATATAATAATTAATAATATTTCATAAGTAGTGGATATATGATGGTACATTTTATATTAACCTTGGTAATAGAGCATAACGTTAAAAGATTACAGTACCTAAAGCAAGGCTTTAGTGTGAGATCTCCTCACCACTGGGGTAAGCGTTATAGTGTTAAGAGGCGCTCCCCAATAAGAATATAGGGAATCACTTTATATGTGCTTAAGATATTCTAGGTAGCCCGAATCTCACCCCAAGGTACTTATTGGTGTATTCCTACAAGTTATTGAAGAGGATTTTTATCGTCAAACATTTTATGATTATTCGTTCATCTATATATTATATATATATATATAATATATAATATATATAACTTGAGTAAAACACCTGTATATATATAGTAGTTAATATTTGAGATATTTTTACGAAATATATAAAAAATAAAAATAAATAAGAGGTATATCATTTATATAATTTTAAATATATTATAAACCTTTATTAAAAAAAAGAAAAAAAAAAAAAAGAGTATATATACAATCAAGCTATTTAACAATACAACCTATGAGTTAATATATAAGATAAAATAAATTCAATCAGTAATATGTTAAACTGTATTGTATCACAGTTACTTATCACCACTTAAATTTAATTATGAGATAGGGTTAAACAAAAATTAAAAATATAAATATTGATGTATTATATATATATATATAATATATATATTAGGATATAAATGCTGCCCCAAGAGCAGGCAAAAAGAAAAAAATGTTAACCTTCTATAATGGTCTACGTAATTGAGTTCTTTGAAATTATATATACTTAGTTTAAATTCATAATAAATGAGGAAAAAGTATCTATATTATATATATTATATTATATTAATATATTATTAAAAATAACATATATATAATAATTATTTTTTGTTTTTGTGCTCACTCCACCTAAATCCTGATAAGTGTTGTCAAATATGTGTTCCGAGCGACCCACCACCCACTAAGTAAATTTTAATCAAGGACGCAGCCGCCCACTCCAGAAAAAGATTTGAGTGTCATAACAATATATAGGTATATAGGTTAATTTATATATACTCTATATTTTATTGATTTTTTTGTAAACCAAAAAAATTATTTAATAATATAAATATATATATATATATATATATATAATAGTTATGGAATCTCTTAAAATTATGGTTTCAAATGATATATATTACTATATCTGTGATGATACCCTTATTTTTTTTTATTATTAGTTTAAAGAAAATAATA
>JABUQX010021627.1:15000-20000 GCA_015478945.1 Trachelipus rathkii
CAATGAGTGCAGCTAAAAAGAGTAAAACGTATCATTTTAATGTGGAGTGGGAAGAAGAGTTTTTATTTTTACAATAGTGAAAGAAAAGTGCATTTGTTTGATATGTCGAGCAGCAGTTGCCATGCCTAAACGCGAAAATTTAGAGCGACATTACAGAACAATGCATAAAACCTATGAAAATGATTTTCCGCATAAAAGTGAATTACGAAAAGTAAAGTACAACATTTTAAGAACAATTTGGCAGGTGAATGCTTTGCTATTTCAGTTCTTGGGAACAGTCTAAAGCGGCCAGCAATTGCACTAGCTTTAAAAATATATCACGTGCTAGCAAAACATAAGAAACCTTTTGATGACGGGATGATAATAAAATCTTTCATCGAAGCTGTTGAATCTTTTATTTGAAAGTTTCAAAATAAAAAGAAATTATTTCTGCAATTAAAGATCTTCAATCGTGATGCCCGACCGTTACTAGGCATGTTGAAATTATAAGCAAAGACTTAGAGAACAAACTTATGACAGATATCAAGGAGTGCACACATTTTTCCTTACAGTTTGATGAGTCCATCGATGCAACCTGACATTGCCTAAATTGTGTTTTCGCTACGCATAGTACTCGAAGACATGACTGCCAAAGAAGAATTTTGATTTCTTAAAGAATGTACTCGAGGAAAAGATTATGAGTCATTTCGTTTGTAGACTCTACTAACATACCGTTGCATAAACTTTCGTGTGTATAACCACAGATGGAGCCTGACCATGACAGACAATAAAGGATTCATTGTATTATGTCGGTTGATGATAATTTTTCCAACTTTTTTTTCCTTCCATTGTATAATACACCAACAAGCACTTTGTGGAAAAATTTTAAATATGAAAGATGTAATAATGGACATAGCATTCAAGATAGTGAATTCCATAAGACGAGAAGCTTACAGCGTTGGAGGTACAGTTGGAGAGGACGAATTGGAGCATGTTGACTTACTTCTTCACACAGATGTGAGGTGGTTAATTCGTGGTAAATTTTTGGAAAGATTCCAAGAGTTACTACACGAGAATTATTATTTTCCTGGAAAGAAGAGATGACGTAGTGTGAAATGCTCAAATGAAAAATGGCCTAATGATTTAGCATTCCTAATGATATAACTAAGCATCCAAATGTGATTAATTTGAGCTTTAATGAAAAGACAAACCATTATCGATCTGATGAGCCTAATAAACATTTAAATGCAAGTTACAATTACTAATTGCACAACTAGAAGAAAAAAATTGTAAGAACTTTCCTTCTTTGCTTTTGCAAAAAATCGATGACAAGGGCAGTTATGAAGCCTATGAAGCCGAGCTAAAAAAATTCTTGAGGAATTTGAAAGGCGCTTTGCAGATATAAAAAACATAGAGGGAACTCTGGCATTCATGACTTACCCCTTCGCTTGCCTGGACGTGCAAGAAGTTGCTTCGGAAATTTCAAAGCTATTTGACATGGAGACGACTACAGTCGAAAACGAAGTTGTAAAGCTAATCTCTGACATTAACCTCAAAGCGAGAGCTGCAGACAATAATTTCTGGCTTTTTATGTCCGAAGATAAATATCCTTGTTTGAAGAAAGTAGCACTTCAGGTAACCGCTTTCTTTGGGTCAACATATTTGTGCGAGTCTGCATTTTCTCAAATGAAAATAATCAAATCTAAATACCGTACTCGCCTTACAGATGATCACTTAATGTCGTGCTTGCGTTTAGCAATAAGTAGCTACACGCCATCTTTTGCAAAATACGCAGAGGATCACCAATGCCATGCCTCGTCATCCCGACAATAATATTTTTCCTTACTCCGTTTTGTATTTTCTATTCTGTAGTAAAAATCGTATGCTCGTAATGTAGTTTGATTTGTAGTGAGTGACCTTGGTAAATTATTTACCCCGACCTATGGATACGTAGTTTCTACCTAAGAATGTATACTTAAAATTTTTCTTGGCAAGTGTCGATCACCGATTCTTTAAAAGTTTGTTGGTCGATCTTCATAGGCAAAAGTATGAACACCACTGATATATACAGTATATATATATATATATATATATATATATATATATATATATATATATATATATATATATATATATATATATATATATATATATATATATATATATATATATATATATAATATATATATATATATATATATATATATATATATATATATATATATATATATATATATATATATATAGGTGGGCACGATAACGAAAAATGTTATCGCGATAACCGATAAATCGATAACGAAAACCTTATCATCGATAACCGATATCCGATAACTCGTGATAAAAATATCGCCGATAAGGCGATAACCGATAAATCGATAAATCCAAATTTTTATGTATTTCATTTTTTATTAATAAAGTGTTTTAAAAACAAGACTTTTGCCTTTTAAGAAATATGTTGAAATAAATTTATTACATCTTCTTTTCACCTATTTTATAGATTATAATATAAAATTTTCCGTTTTCTTTACCGACACGTACCCAGAAAATATGAGAATTTGCTACTTGCTTTATATAACTTGTAAAACTTTGGATATCTTATTAAATAAATTTAATTTTTTTTTCCTTTTGCTTCTTAGTGTTTTTTTATAATAAAATTTTTATTTTCTAATTTATGCTCTGATGTTATAGGATTCTATAATGTATGTAAAAGCCAAAGATAAAGGTTAATAAAGGATTTGAAATGAAATCAAAGAATTAGTTAATTACAATTTATCAATATAAAAATATAAATACTAGGTTCTGTCCTTCTGCAGCATTTGTATGTTCCCTTCATAAACATGAGCATATTAAAGTTTTCATCTGACAGAGAATTCCTCTTGGCTCTGTAGATATCTTTGCCAAGGGAGAACAATCGCTCCACCGCAGCGCTAGACGGCATTGCAGTATTGTACCTTATAAAGAGATCAATGAGCACCTTCTCATTGTTAAAAGCTAGGTCTGACAGGCTGTCTGTCGATTTCGCCTGCAGCTACTTATTTACAATGAGAGCAGCTTTACTCTTGATTGATCTTTGATGACATTGACCTTGAGTTAGTTTAGTGTAATCATCAGCATCACAGATGCTTGAGTAGTAGTCCTTCTCTTCCATGTCCTTTCCCTCGCTGCTGCTGGTACTGTTGGCGTTCTCGAGTTTGGTACGCCGCAATAACTCTTCCACCTTCTTCTCCATCAGGGCCTTGACCTCTGACTTTTTGGCCATTGTTTCTTCAAAAGCCCTCATCCACATCAGGCGAAACTTGGGGTGGAAGGCAGTGGCCAGAAGGTACTCCTCATCTTCAAAGGTGCTGGAGAACCTCTTGTCTATGGCGTCAAGGAGGGTATTGACCAGAGGGTCGCAGAACTGGAGATTGGCATTGGTCTTCAAGTCAATCAGCTTTTTTTGGTCACAATGAGGGTGGGGATCAGGCAGCCCAGATAGCACTGTTTCTCCCCTTGGATTTGATCCAGTGCAACGGTGACTGGTGCCATGACCTGATAATTGAAAAAGAAATATTATTTAACTAGTTTTAAAATGGAAGCATTACTCTGCATTAGCTAAAAAGTAAAAAGAAATAAAGAATTGAAATAACGTCTCGCTAATATTTAGTTTATTTACCCTAGCATATTCTGACATAATGTCAATGTCTGTCTGAACAAACACTGGAAGATTTCTCTGTTGGATCATGCATCTGTTCAGTTCCTCTTTCTTCTCAACCAGTACTTTGTTAAGGACCACCAGGCTGTCATAAAGGCTGTTCCACCTTGTTTTGGTGGGAACAGTAAGTCGCCTATTGATCGCTTTGTACAGGCTGTCTGAAAACACAGTACTCGTTCCTGAAAAAAATAGTTTTACTTTTACATCATTGTTATTCATTTTTTTGTACTCGTAGCTAATCGGGTCAAACAACTTATGACTTACCTTGCTTGTTCCAGAGCGCCTGTACCTTGGCGATGGTGCTCCTTAATGCCTTCTTGAAGGCTCCAGTCATGTGTTTCTCCATCTTCTGTGTGTCGACGCTGGCGACCAGATTCAGTGTGTGCGCCGCACACTTATGCTGCCTGAGTAGTTTGATGGCGTCCTCGCTGCCCTCTCAATGTCATCAAACGCGATAAACTGCAAAAAACATTGTTGTTATTTAAATAAATACATAATTAAAAAAAAAATTCCTTAAATCACTGTTTGAAACATTTGTATTCTTTACATTATACAAAGTAGTGTTCACTGAATTGAAAATTCAGTCAATTCACTAAAACTAGTCAGTGTAGTATACACACCTCTAGCTCCAAGATCCCTTGGTCCTCTGACTCCTCTGGAGGGCCATCGATAAGCTCCTCCACCTGGGCATCGTCAGGCTCAGGAGTGAACCTTTCTTCCTGAGGGTTATCCAGATCAGAGCCAAATTGAATAAATGCTTTTCGAAAATTGGCAGCATTGTCTGTGGTTAACCTGAAATGATTATTTTATGCTATTAGAATCGGTAATCGCTACTTTACCACTAAAGTTATAATATTCAATAATTTTGGAACTTATATGGTGACTTTGTCCTCTATCCCAAACTAGCTGTGGATCTTTCCCATAGCTAGGGAGAATACATCATGGGTGAAGGGTATGACTCCCAATGATCCTTTCGCATGCAAGGACAGCCATCTTCCTGTCCCTGGTGGTTGAGTCCAGCCAGTGAACAGTCATCCCCAGGTACCCCTTCTTGTTAGCTGACCAGCAGTCAAGCGGTAGTGTTCACACATAAAGTTTGTAGAGACGTAATGATAATAATAAATAGATATTATATATATATATATATATATATATATATATATATATATATATATATATATATATATATATATATATATATATATATATATATATATATATATATATATATATATATATATATATATATATATATATATATATATATATATATATATATATATATATATATATATATATATATATATAAATTTTTAGGTTCTTACCT
>JABUQX010021627.1:22500-27500 GCA_015478945.1 Trachelipus rathkii
CTACTCTGACTATGAAGTTTCCTTTAATGATTTTAATTTAGTTTTCCTTAATAAGCCAACAGGTGTAATTCTTTACTGAATCAACTGTGGCTAGTGTCATGATGGCGTTTTAGTACATGGTCTTGAACTGTGACAACGTTACTTGACACAAAAGACACATTGGCTTACCGTTTCTTTCTACAAAAACGAATTCCTCCTCCTTCCCCACTGTATTAAAAGCTCGATTCTCCTCTTCATATTTACGCTTCTTAGACAGCATCGTAACTGTTAGAACACCAGAAATTCGGCAACAACTGTACTCAAACAACTGAACTGCACAAAGAAAAATAACGCCACGTCAGAATGCACAAAGTTGCCATGTCGACACGCAGCTTTGGCGTGTATGCAGTGATGCAAAGTGCACAAGAAAGTGGTGGGTGAACAACGTTGCCTGGTCATTACAAAAGTTAAGGTTTTCAGGCTGGGAGTTTCCATTCAATTATAATTAATACATACATTTTAAAATCTGTATTATTTATATTCTCTTGGTTTCTTGGGAAAGCCATACGAGATTGACTCAAGGGGCGTATTCGACCTGCGAGCCTCGTTGTACACCCTTGTATATGTACCTTACAGATAACTAATGTTACTATTTATGTTCCTTATGTTTATGTTATTTGTTACTATTTTTCAGCAAATTACCTTTTGCAAGGATAATAAATGTAATAGGATATTTATTATTATTATTATTATTATTATTATTATTATTATTATTATTATTATTATTATTATTATTATTATTATTATTATTATTATTATTATTATTATTATTATTATTATTATTATTATTATTATTATTTATAATAAATACGATTTACAGAATAGATTTGTTATCGTTCTTTTAAAGAAAAATACGTATTTTAAAAAACATCATAAAACAATTGAAAATTTATGAAATTTATTATTATTATTATTATTATTATTATTATTATTATTTTTTGTTTAAAGATTAGGGGGTTAGTGCGCAAGTTTTCGGTTTGTATGTAATTGTTTTATATATATATATATATATATATATATATATATATATATATATATATATATATATATATATATATATAGTATATATATATATATATATATATATATATATATATATACATATATATATATAAATTATTATATTATTATATTTTATTATTATTATTATTATATATATATATATATATATATATATATATATTATATATATATTATATTATATATATATTATTATTATATTATTATTATTATTATTGTTAATATATCTTAAATATAGCTACATTATTATATGTATACATATACATATACATGAAGTGCATATATTATATATATATTATTATTATTATATATACATACATATATATATAAATTTTACTATATCATTATTGCATCTGTATTGTTTTTATATATATTCTTAATGATATATTATTATATTATTATTATATTATATTATTATTAAATATACTTACATTATGACATTATAATATCTTATTTCATACATTTACACAGGAAAAAACATTAACACATATATATTACATACATATTATTGTTGTTATACATATACACATATATATATAAATAGCATCCCGAAAGGCATGTAACTAAAAAACTATAACAGGTACACGAAAATAAATATTTTATTAATCAGGATTTTTACCGCAGAAATTAAAAAAAATAAAAAATAACGCTTTTTAAAAAATTAAAATTGTTAAAAATTGATGAAAAATTTACAGTTTTTTGATAAATCGAAGATGCGGCTACTCCCGAGTGAGACGGAAAGTTGCCAAATGTTGAATTTTTTTCTTTTTTCACTAAAGAATATCCCACGGGTAAACAAGAACGATAAGAGAGAGTCGGGGTTTCTCGGCCTACCGGGGGACGACGGGCGGACTCTGTCCCTCCGTCGGCTCGAACCCCCTAATAAGGATATAAAAAGAAAAAAATAATATTTTCTCTAATTATATTATAAAGCGACATTTGGCAACTTTTCTCCCGAGACTGCAGCTTTCAAGGTCTTTCAAGTCAATCAGAGCCTGCACTTTTTACTAATATTAATATGGAGTTATTAATAAATATTAGAATAAATTAATTTTTTTTTAATTTCTGCGGTAAAAATGTCTCCTGATTAATAAAATGATATTTATTTTCGTGTATATGTTATAGTTTTCTAGTTACATGCCTGGCCTTTTCGGGATGCTGGCCATATATATATATATATATATATATATATATATATATATATATATATATATATATATATATATATATATATATATATATATATTTATATATATATATATATATATATATATATATATATATATATATATATATATAAATATAGTATATATATATATATATATATATATATATATATATATATATATATATATATATATATATATATATATATATATATATATATATATATATATATTTAAATAATTCGCCTTCATTTAACCTTTTTAAAACATAAACCTTTTTAGTTGCAACAATGATGAGGAGGAATAAAATAAACAAGATTTTCGTAAAATATAATTCAAAACACCACTTTTAAAACAATAACAATTCATTTTCTTAAAAACATTAAAATAAAAAATCATTTAAAATAAACAGTGACAAAAATGAACAATTAACAATTTCCATCAAGCAATTACTGTAGCTTTAACCTTAACTCCTTCGATAAACAGTAACTTACTCCTCAAAATTCGCAGTAAATTCACAGTAACTCCAAAACACTTCCTGTAACTTTAACCCTACTAACAAACACCTCTACGTAGTTTATTTGTTCAAAATTCCCATTATAACATAAAATAAACTTACAAGTAATCACGGTGCACATGGCAATAACAAACCCAAAACCTCGTCCTCTCAGTTCATCGTCGGATCTCTCCTCGATCCGATTTTGGTCAATCCACCCCGCTGCTCCAGTTGCACTCTGAAACCTTCAGTTAGGGACCCCCTAATACTGCAAATCTGGGCTGCTCCTGGGGACCTCCCTCCACCTGGACGAGTCGATCCCGCCAATTCCCCAAAAGAAACGAAGCCTGAATCTGCCGATCACCAGCCTCGGATTCGTTCCTTCAAATGCACAAATAGCAAACCATAAAGTTCAATTGTTAAAATTTTGTCACTTTAAAAAAAAACACCAACTTATTTAACTTTTACCACCTTCTGCGGATTCTACTCTGTCGTTCCTAACTTTTCCAAACGACAATACAATCCTCATTACTAACACAATTCTCCCTATAACTCATCACGGACTGTCTTCAAAACGTAATAATCCATAATCTTTTTTATGTTTCAATCCAAGCTCAATTTCTTTCATTGTTAGTTGGTTTTTGCTCTTATTCATAATGATATAATTCATTATAATATATATAATATATATATATATATATATATATATATATATATATATATATATATATATATATATATATATATATATATATATATATATATATATATATATATATATATATATATATAGTTATATATATATATATATATATATATATATATATATATATATATATATATATATATAAGGTATATATATATATATATCATCTATTAATGCTCTACAGTAAAACGGAATACATTGCTGAAATGCTGGTCCAAAGTTTGCCCTGAAAATGTTAATATATATTCAAATATATTATTACTTGATTACTTTACTTAAATTACAAGAAAATGTGCCAACAAAATTATTGTTAATAATTATAGTAATATGATTAGAAGGTCTATTTAGAGACCTTATATTTTTCGATAAAATAGACTTTCTATTAAATTTTTGCTTTTTTTTTTACTAAAGAATACCCCAAGGGTATACCACACCGATGGCGGGGTCTCTCTGCCTTCCGGGGAACTACGGGGTAGAACTAATTCCCCCCCTCCTCCGGAACCCCCGCTCCTTGGTATTTGGGTGTCGCGGGGTTCCTCCGCCCCTCCTTACGGGGTATGGAAAACGTCCCCCTGTGTTCCCCGTCGGCGAGCCCCTAGTGTGCCGTATAAAGCAAAATTTAATAGAAAGTCTATTTATTTTATCGAGAAACCAATAAAAGGTCTCTAATCCTTCTAATAATATTACTATAATTATTAACACAATTTTTTTATTATTATTATTATTTACATTTTCTTATGTGAAATTTTACCAGGATTCAAAAATGTATTCCTTTTCGCTGTATCTATGTAGGTTTTGAGATATAATTTTTTTTTGTTTTTTTTTTACATTTATACTTTGGACCAGCATCTAAAGCAATGTATTCCGTTTTACTGTGTAGCATTAATAGTTTTTAAGATACATATGACGGAAATAGTAAAGTTGGTCTTATATATATATATATATATATATATATATATATATATATATATATATATATAAATATAAAGATGTAAAGAGATATAAATTTATGTATATATATATAGTTATATATATATATATTTAAATTTAAATATATATATATGTTATATATATATATATATATATATATATATATGTTTGTATTATTATTATTATTATTATTATTATTATTATTATTATAATTATTATTATTATTTGTTATAATAAATACGATTTACAGAATAGATTTGTTATCGTACTTTTTTAAAGAAAAATACGTATTTTAAAAACATCATCAAAGTCAAAAATTCATGAACTGATAAAGGTCAAAATTTTATATAAATATTAACTTTAAAAAGTCTAATTAAAATATGTATAAAACGTTTTTTAGCAAAATGAATAACGGTAATTGTTTTATTAACAAATTTAAATATATATATATATATATATATATATATATATATATATATATATATATATATATATATATATATATATATATATATATATATATATATATATATATATATATATATATATATAAATATATATATAGTTATATATATATATATATATATATATATATATATATATATATATATATATATATATATATATATATATATATATATAT
>JABUQX010021627.1:35000-57500 GCA_015478945.1 Trachelipus rathkii
TTACTGCTTTACTGCTTTATGCTTTACAGCACTTATAACTCATATATTAATTAACATTATGTTTTCTTTTTTATTTTTGTTTAATACTTTTTATTTATATTTTTTAATAATGTATTAAGAAGAAAAAACCCAGAATGTCTCGTTTATATAAACATTTTATTTTACTAAATGTAGCGAATTTCTTTATTAAAACATTACTTTACAGACTAAAGCATTAAAACAACTAAGTCAATAGGCTGTGCTTAGCAACAAAGGGGATAATGGGCGATTGAGTAGGAATTAGTTTATTGCTTAATACTGCTTAACTGCTTTAATGCCTTTATCTGCTACTGCTTACTGCTTTACATCATATTTTAATATATATATGAGACTATTTATTAAAAACATTTTATGTTTTTTAAATTAAATACATTTACATTTAATATTATTCACCCACTGTTAACTAAATTTATTTGAAAGTTTTTTAAATAATTCGGATTTTTTTTATATTATTAATTATTTTTATTTTTATTATTTATTATTATTATTATTATTATTATTATATTATTATATTATTGTTATTATTTATTATTATTATTAATTATATTATTATTGATTATTATTATTATATATTATTATTATTATTGATTAATATTTATTAATAATTATTATTATTGATTAATATTTATTATTAATTATTATTATTGATATTTATTTATTAATAATTATTAATTATTATTAATTGATTATTATTATTATTATTTTTATTAATATTTCTTTATAATATTATTATTGATATCTTTATTGATATAATTTTTATTATTATTATTTTTATTATTATTTTTATTATTATTATATATTTTTATTATTATTATTATTATTATTTATTATTATTATATTATATTATTATTATTATTATTATTATTATTCTTATTATTTTATTATTATTAATTATTATTATTATTATTATTATTATTATTCAATTATTATTATTATTATTAGTATTATATTATTATTATTATTATTATTATTATTATTATTATTATTATTATTATTATTATTATTTTAATTTATATTATTATTATTATTATATTATTATTATATTATTATTAATTTAATATTATTTATTTATTATTATTATTTTTATTTCTTATTATTATTATTATTATTATTTTATATTATTATTTTTTTATTAGTTATTTATTTTTATTATAATATTTTTTATTATTACTTTAAATTATTATTTTTTATTACTTATTTTTTATTATTTTTTATTATTATTATTATTTTTATTATTATTCATTTTATTATTTATTTTTATTAATTATTATTTTATTATATTATACCTCCAGTCATTTTACTTATGACTATTATTATCATCTATGTACATTGGACATTCCAACACGAAAAACACACACCCCACAACCCACAACAGCACACACACCCGTTCATTAAAAAATACACTTGTTTAATGAGATATCGAATAAAATTCTTTGTTGAACATAACATATAACTTATTAAAAACATTTAATGTTTTAATTAAACACGTATGTTTATAACTTAAAATAAATTTCAAAGTTTCTTAAAAACTTCTATAATAAATCATTATCTTTGAACAAAGAATTTATTATTATTATTAACTGTATACTTTTTGTTTATAAAATTTTATAACTATCTAAGTTTAAAATAAATTTATAATTTTATGAAATTTTTTATTAAAACTATATATTTTAACGTACCCTAAAGCAAGTAAATAAAGTAATCATAATGACTATTGATTATCATCTTATCATTGACAATTCCAGCAAGGATAAATTCAAAAATGTACTACACACCCACATCACACACACATGCACACACACAACATCTCCACACACATTCACACACACACACACACATCACACACACCACACACACACACACACACATCCACACCACACACCTGTTCATGTAAAATATAACACTGTTTAACGCATATCAAATAAGTCTTTTGTATAACATAACATATAAATTTACTTAACACACCAGCCCTTAATTCCCAAAATTACATTTTAACTCATCACACCACCGCCATCTAAAACTTCCATAATAAATCATTATCTTTGAAACAACAGAATCTTATTATTATTATTAACTGTAAATACTGTTTGTTTATAAATTTTATAAACTATCTAATTTAAATAATTTCCTAAAATTAATAAATTTTATTAAAGCATATTTTACGTACCCTATAATGCATAATAGTAATCAGGTAAGGCAATACCTAGCAATCCCTCTACAATCCAAGCTAATACCAAGATTTGTTCTATTTGACTTGACTGCTTTGCATCGTCTTTACCATGTAAGATAAGTAGAAATAGGCAAAATAAGGTTCTTCTCTGTTAACATAACATGTATTTTAATTAATAATCAATTCTAGTTTTTATTAAAAATAACAATTATTAGTTCAAAAATATATTAAACATTCAATGTTAACTCAAAATATTTCAAAGTTTTTAAATAATTTGGATTTACTTTATTATTATTAATCTTATTGTATATATATTGTTATATCTATTTAAATTATTATTTATTATTATTATTATTATTAATTATTATATTATTATATTATTATTATATTATTATTATTATTATTATTATTATTATTATTATTATTAATTATTATTATTATTATTATATTATTAATTATTATATATTATTATTATTATTATTATTATTATTATTTAATTACATTCTATGTATATTTCGACAGAGGTCCAACACGAAAAAACAACAACGCGCACTCTTAACAGATTACCTGAAACTGCTCCTTTCTGTAAAAAGTGGTGTTGAACAATAACTACTTCTTAGGCCTCAATTTAGGATATGGCTTTTTAATTACCACGTACCGCTTTAAAGCTAATACCTAGATCATAAGGTAAGTTCCAGTATGTACATAAGAATCGAGAAATAAGTTATTATTTTTTCAGTAAATATATTTCACTGAAACATGCTGATATCGGTAAAGATCCTTTAAACAGGTAAGAAGGAAAAGCTTTCCCTTTCTTGTGAGTGGTCGGAGTAATCCTTATCTCTATAAGACCTCGTATGTGTTTGGTCGAGAATTATTTTATGCTTGTTTGCCCTTTAGGTATGTAAAAACATGTTTATTTTTCATATCCTGAGCCTTACCTGTGAATGGATGAAAATTATATTTGAGCAGGTTGCTGTTTTTATTATCTTTAGTACATAAACAACTCATTTTAAAATCATAGGCGTTTTAGCTGTTATAAGCGGTGCAAAAGTTCTCTGATTTGTAATAATAAGTGTTCTATTTTCACTAACTGTATATCAATATTCACATTAACAGGCTTACCTCAATACAAGACATTGTCCATGGGCAAATTAAGATCCCAGGGAGTAGGTTTCAGCTTCTTATCAATAAAAGAAAACCCAATGATTTGAATTTTCACCTGTGCTACCCATTCGCAGTTATAGTATCCAAGCGTATTTTCATGAGTACAGATAAATTACTGTTATATTGTAAACACACTGAAGAGTGGCTACATTGATTACTTTACTATTCAGCTCAAGCTTAAACTGGTCCAAAAGCAGTTATTAGCCAAGCGAAAACCTAACGATAAGCAACTTACTGCTATAGCATTTTATAACATTCAAAACATAATCATTTGGGAAGTTAGATTATGGGTGAAGCGAAATAATGCAACAGCCTTATTTGAACCTCATCTATAAATGGATTCTACATTTCAGGCCTATATGCAGCTGAAATTATATGTCAGAGGTTCGAGGAGAGGTTCATGCAGATTGAAGAAGACATATGTGGTTATCTAATTACGTGCCGTAATTCATTACATTTATACCAGAATACACGCATTTAAGAAAATCCTGTTGATGATCAATTCCGTATCATCAATCGACCGCTTCCTAAGTTCTATAGACGTGCAGAAATTCATTTATCTACTTCGAAAACAATGGCAAGAAAGTATTTATGCAGGTGATCCAGAATGTTAAATATAACCTATATATCTGTGATGGAAAACTTTTTCCATTGTGCTTATCTGAAGGTATTTAATGAGACACGAACTATATATATCAAATAGATATAAATGATTGGAATATTTGTAAAGATTTAGAGAGTTTTAATAATAAATAGTCTTAAACATCATAGTGCAAAATGTATGTAATATAGATAATAATATTTCTTGTATTATAAACAATAGAAATCTTAAAAATTAAAAATTTGGACATATTTGAAACAATCAAATAAAATTAACTCGTACCATTTGCAAAAACTGGACTAAATTTAGAAATGTAATATTTAGCCTCCAAATCTCAAATGCAGCATCTAAAAAATAATATTATAATACGTGCTATATTATGAGTATATATATAATAGTAGAATCTTATATATATATATATATATATATATCATGACTTGGGCCTTTAATACCGGCGCTTATATATATATTATATATATATATATAACTATATATAATATTATATAATTAATATATATATATATATAGTATATTAGTATATGTATATAATATATATATCTATACTATACTATATAGTATATATATTCATTCTTTAACTGTTACTTATTGCTTAAATGAAACATATTCTTTATAGTTTTATATTACTGCTTTAGAATAACGAATATCTTTTTCCAAATTCGAGAGAGGAATATTTTAACTCCCCCCAGGAGCGCATTTCTACTACCAGAGGGACTAGGTCACTTCTCACTCAACAACTTCAATCCTCTTAAATAGTATTAACTACCTCCAATTGGAAGTTTGGTGAGCCACGTCAAGATTCTCGCCGGTCCTGCCATCGGGAGTCTGCCGTTATGGGCTCGTCTGATGTGAATATTGGGAGCCGTCCATTGTTCTTTTCGGTCCATGAAGACCATTGTTTGAGTTGGAACTATCAGAACTAGCAATTGCTCTGTAGAGATAAGGAAGAAATCATTATATTATGTTAGAATTTTTTGAAGAATAAAAACTTATAGATAAATTATTAACATAGATTCAAACGAATGGACTAGGTTTCCAAACCTTCCTTTCAAGAGCATTATTAACGAAAAATGGAGGCCGAAAAAATAATTTATGTACCCCTTTCCGAAAGTATTAGAAATTCGTTTAATTCCTCCAGTGAATTATAGTTATAATTAAACAAATATTCATTTCGTCTCCCAAAATGTTGTCATTTTAGTCAAGTTTATATAATAGCATGTATCGATCTACTGGAGGAAACGAGTTCTAGAAACCGCACATGACGAATCACAAACACGCAGTATCTCGCCCAATACCACGGAGTTGAAGAGTTGATCTGAGAAATCAATGCAGCGAGGGCACAAACGAGAATCTTTGTCTCATCACTGGATGTGATAATAATTCAATCTAACAAGAAAGTCCCCAAATCGGACTGCGATAGCACACCGAATAGAGTTATTCTGATAAAATTATCATTAAAGTTAATAGATCTATTAATTATTCGAATAACTTTTTAATAAATCAATAAGTCAACACCAAAAGCAATTCGTAAAAAATTTATTGTAATCAAGCTTTTTTGAAAGTATTTTTTGTAATAAAATTTGTAAGAATAATTGAAGAATATTGCTATTCTGATTTTTGAAAGTCCTTTTTTTTCTATAGCGCAAAAAGACTACTGGAAAGACATGCATTCACAATTCTTCAATCTGAAGACATGAATGATATCATTGAATATCTATAACTCGTCAAAAGCAAACTAAAAATCTGATGCACATCTACCAAAAAGGCTGTTTTAAAAATATTTAAAGATAGTCGTACCATATGGAATCGAACAATGAACTTTGACGATCCTGTCTACCAGTGGGCATTGTCGATTAGTTTGCAGTTTTCATTATTTCCGGGTTCCAAGAGTAGAAAACTATTCGCTGTCCCCAAATAGTCTCCTTCTAAATAAACTCACCCCTGTGTAAGACTTCTTTGCTTTTACAATATTAGAACAGCCAAGACGAAGCCAGCTTTGGTGTTAAAGCTTCCTTGTAAACATTGACATATAAGCCCTACTCTGACATGAAATTTTTCCTTTAATGATTTTTAATTAGTGTTTTCCTTAACTGAGATGCCACAGAAAAATTCTTACTGAATAACTGTGGCGTAGTGTCATGATGGCGTTTTAGATTACTGGCCTTGAACTGTGACAACGTTATTTGACACAAAAGACACATTGGCTTACCGTTTCTTTCTACAAAAACGAATTCCTCCTCCCACTCTGTATTAAAAGCTCGATTCTCCTCTTCATTATTTTACGTCTTCTTAGACAGCATCGTAATTGTTAAGAACACACCAGAAAATTAGGCAACAACTGTACTCAAGCACAACTGAAGCTGCACAACAGAAAAATAACGCCACGTCGCAGAATGCAAAAAGTTGCGCATGGTCGACACGCAGCTTTGGCGTGTATGCAGTAAATGGCAAAGTGCACAAGAAAGTGGTGGTGAACAGACGTTGCCCTGTCATTACAAAGTTAAGAGTTTCAGGCTGGGCAGAGTTTCCATTCAATTATATATTAATATATCTTTTTAAATCTGTATTGAATTATATTCTTGGTTTCAAGAGCTATACGAGATTGACTCAAGAGCGGCATTCGACTCGCGAGCCTCGTTGGGCCAACCCGGTATATTGTATCCTTCAGATAACTATGTTACTATTTATTTCCTTATGTTTAATGTTATCTTGCTACTATTTTTTCACAAATTACCTTTTGCAATGATAATAAATGTAAATGAGATATTATTAATTACTATTATATTATTATTTATTATTATTATTATTATTATATTTGTATTATTATTATTATATTAATTAATTATTATTATATAATATTATCTATTATATTATTATTTGTAATTATTATTATATTATTATTATTATTGTATGGATTGTTATTATATTATGTATTATTATTATTATTATTATTATTCATTTATTAGTTATTTATTATTATTAATTATTATAAATGATTATTATTAATTGATTATTATTGATTACCAGTTATTCTATTATTACTAATAATTGACTATTATTATTAAATTATTATTATTTTCATTATTATTATTATTATTATTAAATTATTTATTATTATTTATTATTATGTATTATTATTAATTAGTATTTGATTATTATTTATATTATTATATTATTTCTTATTAATAATTAGTATTATTATTATTTATATTTTATTATTTATTATTATTATTATTATTATTATTATTATTATTATTATATATTATTATTTATTATTATTATTATATAGTATTTATTATTTTTTATTATTATTAATATTAGATATTATTATTATTATTATTATTATTATTTTAATTATTATATTATTATTATTATTATGATTATTTATTATATTTCATTATTGGCAAATTTATAGAAACTGTAACTGTGACTAGTGAGGAAATCAACCACCTCACAAGGATAAGGTAAAATTACCAGAACCGTCCTAAGTTTCGCTTCATCAACTGTAATAATAATGAATAATTAAATGTCAGGTTTATAGGTTAGGTTAGGTTAGGTATATTACCCTCGGTTAGGGAAAAAAACATACGCCCACTCAATCACAACGTACAGTTTCCTCTACAAATTGCCATTTATATTTGTTATTATTATTATTATTATATTATTCTATTATTATATTATTATTATTATTATTATTATTATATATTTATTATAATTTATTATTATTAATTATTATTAAATTAAATTATAATTATAGGTATAATTTTTATATAATTATAATTATAGGTATAATTATTATTATTATTATTATTATTATTATTATTATTATTATTATTATTATTAATTATTATATATTATTTTATTGTTGTATTATTATTTATTATTTATTATTCATTATTATTATTGTTAGTACTTATACATTTATAAAAGTAGATTGTTATCGTTCTTTTAAAGAAAAATACGTATTTTAAAAAACATCATAAAATAATAAAAAATTCATGAAATTGGAGGAGGAGGGGTGTTTGAGAGAGAATTGATGATCGAGGATGCGTGAGGAATGAAATCACTAGAGAAGTAAACTAGACGGCAACCATAAAGAAAATGAAAAATGAAAAAGCTCCGGACGAAGAATGAATAAGCAGTGATTTGATAAGGAGGGCGAGACGTGTTGAAGAGAGAAAGTGTATTGGAAGCTTCTAAATGAGTTTGGAGAAAGGAAAAGGTCCCATAGAGCTGGATAGAGCATCTCCTTCTATTCAATGATATAACGCGAATCGAATTCTGGGAGGTGCACAAAATTACAGAGAGGATCTCTTTGATAGACCATATGGCAACAATTATATGAAAGAGTGCTTGAAGAAAAGACTGAAAGAGATTCATCGATACCACAAACTGGGAGAGCGAACAGCATGATATCAGGAAGGGCAGGAGTACGCAACAGACCTTCATGTTCACAATTGAGCACCGATTGGGAGAAGTTTACGAGTACAATCAGAGGATCTCGTAGTGTTAGATGATTAAGCATCTTTTGACACGGTACCGTAGGAATGGATTATGAAGTGGGGCTGTTAGAAGAAAATAGGAGTGGGAAGAGATGTGTTGGTGCACTGAAGAAGTATCTACAAAGTGAACTAAGTGCATGTGAGACAAGGTATAAAAAATGAAAAATGGTTTGAGGTGCGAAGGGAGGTGACAACAGGAAGCGTATTGTCGCCTTATTGCTCACTAGCTTTATATTTTGATAAAGTCCATTGCAAAAAGTTAAAAGAGAGGTGGGGAAATGGAGGAATATTATGGCAATATGCGGATGATTGCGGTGTGGAGTGCAAAGTAAAAGAAGAAGAAAAGAATTAAACGAGATGTTTCGCGGAAAAACTTGAGCAAAGGGACTACAATGAACACTGAGAAAACTGAGGTGATATAATGGTGAGCAGAAGAGGGAGGAAGGTTGGGAGATCATTGAATGGAGAAAGCTTGAAGAAAGTTAAAGAATTCAAATACCTGGGTGGAATATATACAGAAGACGGAGGGTGTGATGCAGAGATCACGCATAGGATAACGAAGTTAGGAAGAGCGGCAAGGGCTGTGTATCCTTTGATGAAAGATCAATATATGGGTGTAGAGGTGAAAAGAAGTATTTACGAAGGAGTGCTAGCACCTATATTGCTATACGGGGCAGAGACATGGAGCAGAAAAAAAGACATAGTGTACACTAAAATACAAATGAAGTAGGATACAGGCAACTGAGATGAAGATCTTGAGAGCAATATTGCCTATATTTCTGAGCAGTAGACTGTGTATACTACTAAAATGCATGAAATAGGATACAGGCGAACGAGATAAGATCTTGAGAGCAATAATTGGAAAGATTAAGAAAGATAGAATAAGGAATGAATAGATCAGTAAGGGCAGTCAGAGTGAAACTATGTGAGGAGGATAGATGTGGCAAGAATCAGATGGTGAGGACATTTGGAAAGGATTGCAGGAAGACAGGCTGACGAAGAAACGATGGGAGTGGACGCCGGATGGAAGAAGACTCAGAGGAAGACCAAGGAAGCAGATTGAAGGGAGTCGTTGCAAGATCCAAATTGATGAGATGCGGCTGCCTGCAGTGGAGGATAATACACGAGAGAAGGATTGGGAAGACGAGCCGAGTGGAAAAGCATGCGTGAGTCGACTGACAGGTTCGTGGTTTCTACAGACCAGGACTTCCTGGGGAGGACAGTCAGTATATATTATATAATAAAGCTATTAACAAGGTGTTTTCACACTCCAACATTTATATTATAAAACAAATAAGACCTTCATTTTTAAAAAAACTTTATACCATATTTTAATTAGACTTTGTAAAAGTTTAATAATTCTTAACAATTTTTTACTTATTTTTTATTCTATAATTTAAGTGAATTTTTTATTAATTTTTATGAGGTTTTTAAAAATACGTCGTATTTTTCTTTAAAGAAACGATAACAAATCTCATTTCTGTAAATCGTATTTTTATAAATTATAAATAAATAATAATAATAATAATAATAATATATAAAAAATAAATAATAATAATAATAATAAATAATAATAATACATAATAATAATAATAAAATAATAATAATATACATAATAATAAAAATAATAAATAATAATAATAATATAATAATCAAAATAAAATAATACATAATTAATAAATAATAATAATAATTAATGAATAATAATAATAATAATAATTAATAATAATAATAATAATAATAATAATCAATAAAAATATAAACTAATAATAATAATAATAATGGCAATTTGTAGAAACTGTACTGTGACTTCCGAGTTAACTTAAGTTAACTTAACCTAACCTAACCTATACTAACCTAACCTAACCTAACCTAAGACTAAACCTAACCTAACCTAACCTAACCTACAGCCTAACCTAAACGCTAACAACCTAAATTATTTTCATTATTCAACCAGTTGTATCAGGAAAAACTTAGGAGGTCCTGTTTCTTTACATTCCCTTGTGAAGGTGGTTGACTATATCCTCACTAGTCGCAGTACAGTTTCTACAAATTTGGCTCAATAATAATATAATAATAATATAAATATCAATAATAATAATAATATAATAATAATAATATAAAATAATAATAATAATAAAAGATAATAATAATAATAATAATAATATGAATAATATGAATAATAATAATATATAGTAATATCAATTAATAATAATGAATAATAATAATAATAATAATAATAATTAATTAATAATATACAATAATAATAATAATAAATAATAATAATAATAATAATAATAATAATAATGAATAATATACCCACTATACATTTTATTATCCTTGCAAAACGTAATTTGCTAGAAAAAAGAGTATGCAAACTAACTAAACATAAGGAACATAAATATAAACCATTAAGTTGATCTGTCAAGGTCATTACCGGGAATGGCCACAACGATGGCTGCGCGAGTCGAATGCCGCCTTGAGTCAATCTCGTATAGCTTCGAAACCAAGAATTAAATAATTACAGATTCTTAAAATGTATATAATAATTATAACTGAATTGGAAACTCTGCCTCAGCAATGAAACGCTTAACTTTTGATGAATGAAGGCAACGTGTTTCACACCACCACTTTTCTTGTGCACTTTGCATCACTGCACATACACCCAATATGCTGCGTGTCGACATGACAACTTTGTGTCATTCTGATCGTGGCGTTATTTGTTCTTTGTGCATTCCAGTGTGTTTGAGTACAGTTGTGGCCTAATTGCTGGTGTCCTAACAGTTACGATGCTGTCTTAGAAGCGTAAATATGAAGAGAAGTACCGAGCTTTTAATACAGAGTGGGAGGAGGAATTCGTTTTTGTAGAAAGAAACGGTAAGCCAATGTGTCTTTTGTGTCAAATAACGTTGTCACAGTTCAAGGCCAGTAATCTAAAACGCCATCATGACACTAACCACAGTGGTTTCAGTAAAGATTTTCCTGTTGGCTCTCAGTTAAGGAAAACTAAATTAAAATCATTAAAGGAAAAACTTCATGGTCAGAGTAGGGTTATGTCAATGTTTACCAAGGAAGCAGATTTGACAACCGAAGCTGGCTTCGTCTTGGCTTTTAATATGTGTATAAAAAGCAAATACTGTTACCGTTACTACAGGGGTGGAGTTCTGGTTAATAAGAATATGGCCACACAGGGCTCTCTAGCGCTAGGCAAACTAGGCAAAATGCTTGGGCGGCAGAATATGAGGGCGGCCCTAGGGGGCTAGAACGCGGTAGACAACGACAGCAAAAAAAAAAAGAAAATATAAAAAGTCGTTGCTTTTGTCCCTTGAATAGAGACTTATGGTGAGGTCTCTTCTGAGTTACATTTTTTACGTCTGGGTTTAGTGTGTTTTTGCTTAGAAATTCGGATGCTTTATTTATTTATTTTAAACATATCACCATATCCCGCACAGGTGCAGGGTGGCGTTGGTGATTGACAAGGGTTTAATCTTATCAACACCATTCATGAAAATGAAATTATGATAGAAGGGGGTTTTCAGCCCCTTGCTACCAGCACGAAGAGAATCTTCATATGACTCGAACGATGACTTTGAGATTTGCAGCTTCACACCAAAAGGCTCTGTTCACAATTCGTAGAAAATCAAGTTTCCAAAAAAATTTATGATATATATATAATATATATATAAATATAAAACATTTTATACTATATAAATATATATATATATATATATATATATATATATATAGTATACTATATATAATCTTATATGAAATAGATAGTCGAGAGGATAGTTGTATTTATATATTACAAGATCGATAGTCAATTTCGATAACTGGGTTTTTAGATTATAAGAAAATAAGATACAATAATAACATCCGAGCTGATACATAAGTATATAGAGTATGAGATGTATCATTATATATAATATATATATATATAATATATATATATATATATTTCCCGATCAATATATTAATATACTATTATATATAATATAATATAATATATATATATATATATATATATATATATATATATATAATATATATATATATAATATTATATATATATATAATATAATATATGATATATATATATATATATATTTCATCTTTCAGAGTAAATAAAACAAATGTCCAGTCGCTAATTAGTAATTTTGTAGTAAAGAGAAGCGTGCTTTGGCGTCGCTATGAAATGTAATAAGCAATACCAGTAAACGCAAAGTACGGGAGAGTCCTTTACTGATTGTCGGAGAGGAAGGTCGTGTTTTCGTGCGGCTCTAGCGGAGTAGGGCATATTGTACTCCGAGCCTGAAGTAGTGTGTTTCATGAGTAAATATTAATACGTGTTTGTTTATTATTTTATGCAGCCATATCAATATTTATGTTAAGAAATATATAACATAAATCTCTCTTGTCCTTTTAATGTCGTGAAGTGACATTCATTTATTATTGTATTCTACAAAAGCTAGAATTTATCAAGTCTTGCATCTTTTATATAAAGTGAATGAAATACTTTATTTGATCTCTGTTTTGAAAATAATCGCAAGTGAAGAATCTCCATGTTCTTATGTTTTATTACGAAAGAATCGTAATCTCTCTCCAGGCTGTAATTCAGGTAACACACTCCGACCTTACTCAATCTCTCCCACTCTCATCCATTATTATATTTGTTCGACTCAAATACTATCTCATTGATGAAGCATATTATGTAAATATATTATTCAAGAATCCTATGATATTTGTTAAGCATATTCTATAATTTAAGAAGACTGTACAAGATTATTTATGTAAATCTATAGAAGGAATATCAAATTATATTTTCTAAGTATCATTTTAATTGAAAGGCATATAGACGTAAATAGATAATATTATTTTCTAATAACGAAGTCCAATCTCATTCCTAGTTTTGAAGCATTCTTTTATTCTCTTCGAGAGCGTAGATATCTTCTCTAGCGTAAGTCCACAGGTTGAAAATCTTAAAGAATCTATCTTCTAGAATCCGATGCTTCCATGTAGGTTTCACACGAGTCTGAAAAAAAAAAACCCCTAAATATAAAAAGCTTTTTTGAAACAGGGAAAGAAGAATTGGCTGTCCCGTGACAGAGACTTGTTTCTTTTATTCATCATTTTCTACGTTAAGATATCTACTGAAGATATATTTTTTTTCAATCAAGAAGATTGATGGCGACCGAAAGAAGTGGTCTACTACGGTTGATGCCTATTTTCCTTCAAGAGTAATTCGTCGTTCTCAATTGCTGAGTATCCAGTTGACGACATCCATTTCGCCTTCATGACAAATGAGGATATCCATTGATGATACATTAGAGGATTAAAAATAGTTTGTATAAACTTCATAAGGTATATTATATATCTAAAGGTCTGTAAAAATATCTAATTATTTTTTTTTTTGTCTTAATCAATAATTTATTTATTTGATAAAACATTCTTTTCTTTATTATAATAGTGTTCATTATTTTATTGAAGAAAATCATTTATTTTAATGCGCAGTTATATGTCAATAATTTATCTTCGCTGTGATTGGTTCCCGCACGTCTATTGTTGATGACGTCATTATAATTGCTTTAGTAGCCTCGTTCATGAAAATATTTGTCTTTCCATTTAAATTCATAGATGTTCAAATATATTTTTTAATAATCATTTCTGTTCCAAATACTGTTGACAATATCTTTTATATATATATATATATATACTATATATATTTTTTTTTAAAGTTAAGAGAATTTGCGATTTTATGCATTTGGTCAATATTTCATTAGAATATTTGTTCAACTCATTTAGTATTATAAAAGAGACCGTTTTGAGGCTAGCGATTTCTCCTCATTGACTGTCAGGAATCTGGTTATTTCTGGATTCACTACCACTATTAAGAGAATTTTTTAAACGGTAAATTTCATATCGGAAAATAATTGTTGTTGTTATTTTTTTTTCTCAATCTATTGTAATCATTTACGATATCAAAACATAGTAAATAGAATTGCTATATCATATCAATATATATATATATATATATATAATATAATATATTAATATATATATAATATGATATATATATATAATTTATATAATATATATTATATATATAATATATATATATATATATATATATATATATATATATATATATATATATATATATATATATATATCACTATCTAAGTTGGGAGTAGATCCAAGATGATATATTTCAATGAAGCTCTGGGAATTCTGCGTGTGGAGTAAATGTTTAGGCTTCACGAATGTGTGAATTTATCTTTCGGGGAAATATTGTATTGACGAGAATCACTTGGGGAAAATCTTTTGTGGCAATTAAAAAAAATTGCAGTAATATTCCTTCTTTTCTTTTCCTCTTTTACTGAATGAGAGATAAGTTATTATTTTGTCCGTGATTATTTGGGGTTACATAACTCAAGGAATTTTCTCACCTCGTTGAAGGATTGTATGCTGTGACGTGTGCTATCTGCGAGAGTGAATCGAATCAACGCTATTAAAAATAGCTTTCTCTCCCAATCCAAAGGGAAGATACGATGATCCATTATTGTACTATATACATCATTATATATATATATAATAATATAATATAATAATATATAATACTATATAATATATATATAATAGTATTATATATTAATATATATATAATAATATATATATATATATACTATACTATATAATATATATATATATATATATATATATATATATATAATATATAATTATTCTGTTGTAATTAATTTTCTTATTGGTGTTTCTTAGAACCGTTTTGTGAGAAAAGAAAAATCATTTTGAAGTTCTTCAATCCGGATCACGTTCGTTATTGACAAAGCATTCAGAAGGCTCAAGAATTCTCGAGGGAGGATTCTACCCACCCAAATAGGCGTGAGGTAGACAGGAAACTGGGTCTATTATTATTATTATTATTTTCTTTCATTATTATTATTTTTCATTATTATTATTTCTTTTTATTATTGATTGCTAACAAAGAAGGCAAATGTCCTTCTCTTTTAATATTTTCTTATATATGTATATCGGATATCGCGTGCAGTATATCGAAGCAATTGACAAGAAGAAGTGCAGTTTGTAAGTTTCGGGTTTCTAATTATTTCATATTTTCTTCATATATTCGTCTGTATATGTTTTGTTTGTGTTGTCCATTTCCATTTCTTTCTTAATATTTTTCATTCATGTCCACTGACGACATTTCCAATCTTGACAACATTTCTGATAATCCTAACGCTGATAATATTGTTATTGATGTACAAAATTCTGCTGACGAAAACGTAGCTCAAAATATTTCTTCGGCTGATTCTTTTATTAATTCCGAGACCATGCAACGTCCAGTTCTTAACATTGACAGGTTGTCACATTCACGTCCGAATATTCCTCTGTTGATAGGGTTTGTTAATAATAATTGGTGTGGACCTCAATTATCAGATTGGTTTAATTCTGTTGACGCTTACTTCGCAGATGAAGGAATCACAAGCGATGTAGAAAAATTGAGGGCCTATATAAGGTTTGTGTCTCAAAAGGAAGGTAATGTTGCTTACTTAGTGCAAAGTACGCCAGAATTAAAGGGGGCTGTTTCCTGGGAATCATTTAAAAATGATCTATCATTAGTTCTCAATCCTCTCGTGTCTAAATCCACGTTCGAAACGTTCAGTGATTTCGTAGGTACCAAGTGGTCACCTAATCACTCATTGCCCGAGTTCTTAACAGAAGCTCAGAGGTCATTACAATCATTTATCGATTCTGCTGCTCTATTACATGATATAAAGTTTAGTGACGAACAGCGTCGTCTCCTCTTATTTTCTAATTTATATTCGAATGTCAAGCCTCAATTCCAAAAGATTGTCCATGAAGAATTTAGTATAGATAATTCAATACCTCAACAGGTACAAACGTATTTACGAAAGACAAGTGTCTTAAATAATGGTAAGGTAGTTTCTTCTTTTAACAGAACATCGAATTCTGTTCAATCTAGTCCGGTGTATGCTACGCAAACGGAGAAAATCTCTCCTACTCCCTCAACACATCAGTCTTATAATGTCAAAAGTGTTCCAAGTTTTTATCGTGATCGTTCTTCTAATGTGAATAATTCTGTTGCTAGGAGTCCTAATGTAAGGAAACCATTGTTCTGCCGTCGATGTGAAAATAATGGACACGGCACTGCCGCTTGTATCTTTCGACCTTTCTGTAGTCTTTGTTTCAAAAATCATTCTAGGGGTTCGGGAAGCCTAAATGTCGGGGACCCAATTTTGGCACACCTCTTTCTGAGGTAAGGTTGACGGTCGTTTGGGTTGATAAATCAATTCAAATCATCCATTATTCTAACAATAGTAATAATTATTTCTCAAAAACACTCCAGTCGTTAATGCATAATACCAACAAGTTTGGTAAAAATTCCGCTTTGTTTCAGGAGGGCAAATTCACGTTTTGACCGATGCTCCAACACCTACTCCAGAAGTATGATAATGGGAATCAAGGGTCAAAATATGACAGATCAACTATTCCAAGGGTGTCCTAAATAATGACAATAGGCCGTAATATGCGATTTAATACGAATGAAAAACCGCGGTACGAAAACCCGGAAAAACATAGTAAGAAATTGAATGCAACCGCATTCGATCGATTTTTGAAGAGAATCCTGAAGTTTCAGGTAAGTCTTTGGATCTAATTAATGATCGCCGATGCAAGTTTTTATGAATACATATGAGAGACAATACCATTCATCTTGGGCATGAATTATCCCAATTTAATCCGCTCAGCCCGTCCCGATTTCTTCCCCGGACTAACCGCTGTGCAAATTTTCGCAATCCGCATCATTCCTCTCGTAATTCTGTTCATTCTTATTCGTCTAGAGGGTCATTTTTTTGAATGGGACCACGCATTCTCAGTCTCGCATTTTTTTGAATGGGACCACGCATTCTCAGTCTCGCAATGTGGTGATGTCCAATTTAGAGGCGAATATCGTTAATATAGTTAATTCAAATCCGTGTCTCACTAATGTAAATAGTGTTGAAGGAACTCCTCTTATAGGGAAAAGCTATTATGTTAAGATCGATTTAACGGTCGAATATGAGTTTATATATGGTATAACGTCGTACATCGATTTAGGTAGTGGGGTCTCGCTTCTGAGATGGAAGGTATTCGAGAATTTAAAGAAGTTATATCCTCTCAAATTAGAAGAAAACAACATTGTTTTGAAATCTATCTCTGGTAACGTCATACAAAATTTGGGACGTGTAAAACTCCAAATGATGTTAAATAATCGTCTGTTTAATATCCACGCAATTGTTGTTGGAGATCAATGTTCGTTCAGCGGAAATATGCTTCTTGGTACGGATATTTTAGGTTCCTTACCGGTAGTTTTCGATTTTAAAAATGAGTGTTTATATATGAATGAACATATTGGGTGCACACAAATTCCTCTGGTTGTTTATGATCCCTTAATATATGATCCAAAAACTAGTATCGATCCTCGCATGTACGATAAATCGCATCCACTTTTTGAAGAATCAAATGTCAATTTCGTTCGTTCTCCGTCCAATTTAAGTCATCTTAATTTTGAAGATGAATCTCTTGTCCATGAATTATCTATTTATAACGATCAATGTTATGAGTTGTTATTGCCGAACACAGTTAAGTTCGAAGCCTATTCTAGCGCCATTCTCTCTGTTAATATTCGTTCTCAGGCTGGAACTTCGCCGCCTAATGATATTCATCTCGTAAGTGAGAAAAATTCCATATCCAATGTTCTTTTTGCAAATGTTCTTAGTACAGTAATAGATGGTACTATGTTGATGAAATGTGTAAACTTCAGTCCTTCCGCTATCACAATTGATAAGAATACAGTTGTTTCGTATGCTAATCCTCTCTCTCTTCGTAGTTCTTATTCTATTATAAATAAAATAGAATCGTCGCAGGGTCTATCCAATGATCAACTTCGCGATGTTTACAAGGAAATTTTGCTTTCTAAATCGAAGAAAGAATCTGATTTATTGGTGCTGCAAGATAGTGCTCAATTGGAGCAGATCTTAGATTTTCTTATAGCACATAAAGAAGTGATTGCTTTAGGGGATGATAAAGTAGAATGTAGTACGTTAGGGGAATTCAAAATAGAAATTGTGCCAGACTCACAAAAATATTTTTATACTCCAAATCATCAACTTCCGCACAAATTTCAGGCTGATATTAACAGCTGGATTGACGAGTGTATCGTCCAAGGTTACATAGAGAATTCTGATTCACCTCACTCGAATCCTCTCATTGTCCTCCCGGTCCAAGGTGATTCAAAACCAAAAATAATTTTGGATTTTAGAAAGTTAAATAAAAGTATCGTTCCACTCCAATCTCCGATTCATAATGTGCAAGAAACGATTTCCAAGTTAGGTAATTCGCATATCTTTTCAAGTTTAGATGTTTCTTCAAATCCTTATGGCATAAAAGTTGCTGATGAAAGCAAGCCGTATTTATCTTTTTCCTCTCACAGAGGACATTATCATTATAAGATGGTACCTGAAGGTGTGAGAAATTCGTCCAATGTGTTTTGTAAAGTAATAGAACTCGCTCTTTCTCATTTATTAGGGATTCATGCATTAATTTATCTCGATGACATAATTGTGTATTCGAAGGATATAGAATCCCATTATCATAGTCTTAGTTTAGTTTTTGCCGCGTTAAAGAAAGCGAAACTAAAGGTGAAGTTGGAGAAGGCAAATTTCTTTAAACGTTCGTTAGTTTATTTAGGGTTTATGATTAGTTCAAAAGGTTTATCAGCTGATCCCGTAAAGCTGCAAGCTTTGAAGTCGTTCCCGGTTCCCACCGATGTTTCCTCTGCTCGTTCTTTTATTGGATTCGTGTCTTTTTTTCGCAATCTTGTGCCTTTGTTCTCAACCATTGCTCAACCCATCACATCCTTATTCAAAAAGAACGCTAAATTCGTATGGCTCAGTGAGCAACAGATAGCTTTTGATACGTTAAAACAGAAATTAATCATCGAACCATTGCTTCAATTTCCGGATTTTAGCAAGGAATTTATTATTTCAACAGATGCCAGTAACGTCGGTTTAGGTGCTGTGTTGGCACAGAAGGATGATCAAGGCAATGACCGTCCTGTTTCCTTTGCTTCTCGTACGTTAAGTAAAGCAGAGAAGAATTATAGCTCCCTTGAAAAGGAAGCACTGGCTATTACTTGGTCTTTAGCTAAGTTTAGAAACATAGTTTTCGGTTATAAGATTCGTATCTACACTGACCACCAACCATTAGTGGCTATTTTTAAGAATAAGGACTTAAATAATAAGATGGCAAGATGGGCCATCAAAGTTAATTCGTTCAATCCTGAAATCTTTTATATAGAAGGAAAAAAGAATATCTGCCCGGATTATTTGTCTCGTTTTCCTACCTCTCTCGCTCCAATTTATTCAGTTTCCAGTGTTGATTACTCATGTATCACAAAGAAGTTTTTCAATCTCACATCCGATGTAATAAAAACGGAGCAAAGAAAGTGTTTCAAGACTTTCTCCAATCATTGATTCCATTAAGACAAATGGTCAAAGTATTAATTTCTCATGTTCTCATCCACTGATATTTTTTATTATGTTACAGAAGGAATGCAAATTATCTCATAGAAGTTCCGATTCTCTGTATATACAACGTTTTAGTCTTAATCATTCTACGTTTGGGGGCCCTGGCCATGGGTCAGGCTGAGAACAGAAAAAACGTAATCGAGAATACGGTAATCTTTCCACCACTCTACAGAAGTATAGTTCATGTTTCTGTACACGGAATGTCATGTCCTTAGGGTGGAACGCGGTACATATCCCAAGACGAGCGCCCATTTTCAAGTATCGTCCATATCAAACCGTCTTTGCAGGTTTCACTACTGACCCATCATCACGGTCCTTTACCGCTCCATCGTAAAGCGTCAGGTCGTGTAGTGCTACACATATATTCTTGCTTTTTTACAAGATTCATTAACTGTTCGTTGAAGTTAACTGTGCTATCACCACCCATCTCGTCAGCGGTATTCATTATAGGGATACGCTTTGGCTTCAATAGGGATATAGACATACAACACCAAATGTTCTCCTATCCGATCGGGGTGGTGAATTTGTTTCGTCGTTCTTTAAGCAATTATGCAAGCTTTGGAAGATCAAGAAGGTGGAGATAACCGTTCGCTCCCCAATTAGTAATTCTTTGATAGATCGTGCAAACTTGCAGATTGAAAACTATTTACGTCATTACGTGAATGAAAAAGGCAATGATTGGTCTAATTTCCTTCCTTTCGCTCAATTGTGTATTAATTCCTCTTATAATGAAACTATAGGAGATTCGCCTCATTTCATTCTTTTCGGGTATTCAAAAAGGTTACCTTACGATGTAGAGAACTACGTCACTCCGTTTTTACGATGTAGAGAACTACGTCACTCCGTTTACAAATCCAGATAAAAATTATTGTCCTACTCATGAAGAGTTAAAAGATATAGTTATTAGAACTAATTTAATTCGTGAGATAGCGAAAGAAAATTTAGAAGTGGAAACAAGAAAATTTGTAGAAAGGCAGCATAAGAAAGCTGAAGATAGAAAGATTTTAGTGGGTAGTAGGGTGTTTATCCTTGATGTAAAACCTCCTGGGGTATGTAAAAAGCTTTTTTCCCGTTGGAAGGGACCTTTTCGAGTTATTGGGATACTCGGAAGAAACAGATTTATCCTTCAATGTCTCCAGACATCTCGTGAAATCGCCGTCCACAGCGATAATTTCAAAATCGTGCCAGAGCCGATTTCAGATCAAAATCATTGTTCAAATCCAAATCTCTCATCTATTAAAGATAGTAATCCGAAACAAGTACATTTCGATGTCGATAAAAATGTTGTAAATGATCAATCTGACAGCATAAATTCAGATGATGACGAGTCTGAAGTTGTTTATGTTCCCTCAAATAAAATCTTAAAGAATCGGTAAAGAATGCCGTCTGTTCAGGCAATCGGCCATGAGAGTCACAGTATTCAAACTCATTGCTGCTGTTCTTATTCCATGTGTTTGTCTGCGATTAGTAGGTTCGAGTTTTTTTTTGTGATAGTTTTCGTAGTATTTCTGCTGTATATCTTAATAGCTGGTGTTGCGATGTTGGATGGTGATTTGTGTAGGGTGGCGTTTGTGTGATGGTGTGTGGTGGGCTATTGTTGTGTCAGTTGTGTGGATCGGTTGATGGCTTTTTTTGCGCTCAATATATGTCTTGTGCTTTGGTTGTTTGTGTCTCTGGGTGTGTTCGGGATATTACATCATTGGCAAAATTGATATGTGAGGTTGTTTATCATTTGGCATGTAGTATGTGTTATGAAGTGTTCTAAGTAGATTTCTTAGTGGTTTCGAGTATTCTGAATATTCTCGATGGTAATTACGTTCCCCATCAACATTTTCAGGGTCCTCGTATCCAAAGTCCTAGATGGTTACGTTCGAGTAATAAAGTGTCAAATACTCATAGTACTCCTATTTCTCAAGACGATCAAAGTCAAGCTTCGTGTTCTCATTAAGTCCTACGAATCGTTCTTTCTCAGAATAGTTCTCAGGTTTTTCTCTGTCAACGCAAACTGCATTTGTCATGTTGATTGTTTTGATAGAACAATGTTGATATCGTGTGTGTATATATATTTGAAGGTATTATTTGTTAATAATCAATCTTAAAAACGATGTCTTATTTCCTGTACCTGAATTGCTGAGAAGATAACGAACGAAGATCTTGAGAAGAATGAAGAAGTTTTTGTTTTCTTATTTATTATTGTATTATAGATTTTATGTTTATGAGTAATTACGAAGTAGTTTGTTTTGTGTAAACATATCTGTTCAGAAATGTAAGTAGAATTTACAAGTGTAAATAATTGTCTGAAGGGGGGAGCTTTTCTTTCCCGACTCAATATATATATATATATATATATATATATATATATATATATATATATATATATATATATATATATATATA
>JABUQX010021627.1:60000-63161 GCA_015478945.1 Trachelipus rathkii
GGCTAAGACTGTTAAAGCCAGTATCTGTGACAAAGAATTTTTAGTTTTTTTTTTTTTTTTTTTTTTTTTTAGTCAATTAAATATTTGGTGATAATTGAGTTCAACAGATTTTAAAAAATCAATATTTTTTTAAGTCAATTGATGTTTTGATATTCCTATAAGCAACCCTGCCAAATGTTGTTAATAAAAAAATTTTAAATTTATGATATTTTTCTAAGTAACATTCGTAATTTACATACTGTATATATATACCAGTACTGTATCGTTTCTTTTTACATAACAAAAATCAGTAAGGTCATGATAAGTTTGGTTAAGTAGACACAGATCTATTGTGTATAATTAACAAAACTTATCATAACCTAAACTTAATGGGTCCTAAAACAATTTAACCAAAAAAAAAAAAAATTTTGGTAGAATGATTAAATTTATATATATATGAGAGAGGTTTGGCACCACTGTTTTAGTACTTTTACATGGGTCTCAAAGAAATAAAAACTGACTATCAGAAAAAAATATCAATATTTTGTCAGAATCTGTTAAACTCAACTATTACCAAATATTTAGTAAAGCATTGTTAATCTAGTTATATAAAAATTTCAAAAAGTGATATTTAAAATTTGAACTATTTACAGAAATATGTTAAGTGTTAACTGAAACTTAACTCTATACATTTGAATAGAATCAATACTCAGTAGATATAATATTATGTAATAAATTGTAAGAATTTATAAAAATAAAATTTAAAAACTATCACAAAGTTAATAAGTAATAACTTATAACAATAAGGTTTCAACATAAGTAGTAGCTTGTTACTTATTACCTGATAAATAGTGTATCAGCATTATTGTCCGAATGTGTGTTGGGAAGCTTAGATTGCTCGCTTTATTAATTCTCTTTATGATTTTGGTCAAAAATTTGAATGTATTTCAGGAATAATATTAGTAGAGAAATACTTTCTGGAGGGCAGTTCATAATTAGGTTTGAGCAGTTTCATGAAGTCTGGTGAAACCAATATCTTCAACAATCGATAATGGCTGTGAATTAATCGCTATCATTTCACCAGTAGCAATGTAAATTTTTTGGACTAAATAAGACTGTTTACATCTGAAATCTTTTTAAGTTCATACTGTATGTTTCTTCTAAATTCTTTGAGAATGTGAACTGCCTGATATTGATGCTTCACAATCAGTTTGTCTTTTTTGGGGGCTGTAACGTAATATATTCATATGTGGCAACTATGGCATATTTTTCGTGCTTGTTAACTCTCCTTGACTGTAACATTATTTGTGTGACTATTTCTTAGTGCGCTCTACATCTGCGCTTTAATGTATTTAGAGTCAATGTAAGAGGTATGATCTTTTCATTTCAAACCGTCTGTAGTCAAAGTTGTGTGTGCTTTTTCCATCTGATTGATGAATATAATATTTTTAGTTTATTGATGTGCGCAGCGTTACAGTCATCATCACTGGCATGAACACTACGTTTATTGATGCTCATTATTAATATTTTTAAAAAATCGCGTCTAAACAGCAGTTATGGTCTGTCCTTTGAGGGACATTTTAGTAACCCCATACTGCATAATGAAAATTCTAAATTTATAAGATACTACAGATTTACTGGAAAAATAAATAAAAGTGTAAAATAAACAATAACATAAAATAAATTGAATTACATGCAAGTATATTTCAATAATATTTTATTTTTTTATGAAGAATCTGTAACAATTGGCATTTATATACTGATGCAGATTCACCAAAAATAGATGATTCTTAGATTTACCAATGCTGATTAATTGATACACCCCTAATATATATATATATATATTATATATATATATATATATATATATATAATATATATTAATATATATATATATATATAATATTAATATATAATATAATATATATATATTTTATATATATATATATATATATAATTTATTATATATTATATATATATATATATATATATATATAGTATATATATATATATATATATATATATAATATATGAATATATATATAGGTAAGTATACGGTAATATATAGTATATAAGTAGCTCGTGGATAGGCGTATATTAGAATAGAGAGAGATGAGTGAGGTTATATAAATATATACGCTTATACTTTCTGAACTATTAAGTTTAATGATGTGAAATGTATAAATCACGTCCGATATATATATATAACCTACTATATAATATATAATATATATAATACTTATATATATATATATATATATATATATATATATATATATAATAGAACAATTCTTTTTAAGATATGTCTGACATTTATGAAGATATAATTTCTGCTCAATCAGAAATAGAAAATTTATTTGAAAAACATAGGTTAAAAACTAGTATCACCCTGAATGTATCTATTGAAAATGCAGCCCTTTCTGAAGAAAACAAACATAGAATTGAAGATGACATTACCTTCCCTATGGTTAGTACTATACAGTTTTTCTTATATTGTTATTTTTAAACATTATTAATTTAAGCCATTTTCGATTTTGCATTTGTCCTTACGCTCGATAAGAAATGCTAATCCAGTTTTAGCATGAATTTCTGGGCATAATCTGTTTACAAATATTTTTGATCAGCTGTTTTGATGGACCACATGGTTTTGGGATAAACAGAAATAAAAAAAATTACAAATGGGTTTTTATTACAAATAATTGATCAACTATTTTGATAGAGTTTATCAATTTGGAAGAAATTAGATTTAAAGCTAATTTCATGAATGAAACATTCATCAAATCAAACGACCTACTATGCCGCCATCTTGTTTGTTTACGTTTGTTCATAAGCATTTTCCTTAAATTCGGTGAGCACAGGAAAGAGCAACCTTTACATAATTTAGGAAATTCTTACGTTTTGGTGAGCATTTCTCCTAAATGTATTAAATTTGACAAAAATGGAACGCAACTTGAACATTTTCCCAAATTTTGTAAGCAAAAATGCAAAATTGAAAACGGCTTTAATATGTATGATCTTATAAAGTTTTTAGGGGTATATATATATATAGTATATTATATATATATATAATATATTAGGGTATATATATATATTAGGTATATATATATATATATGTATTATATATATATGATATATAATAATATATATATATAGTATATTATATATATTTATATTAGTGATGT
>JABUQX010021628.1:0-5000 GCA_015478945.1 Trachelipus rathkii
AGTGATCTGCTCCAATCATTGATTCTCATATCGGATGCTCGGGTTCTGTACTGGAAAACCGTTGAATGAGTCACCTTATGCGTCGAGATTTTGATCAACTTCACACAATCTTAAGTTTATTAAATCAATCTGTCACAACAAACCAATGTCCTAGTTCAAATTTCATATGCTCTTCACGTTTATTTATACTTGACTTCTCTACTCTTGTGTTTTTGGAAATTCGGTGGTCTCAACATTTGTGGCCTCAAACTATTGTTATTAAAATTTTTTTGTATTTATGTTTATTTTTTCTATTTTAATTTTTCATTTTATTTTATTAGTTTTTCGATTTTGATGTATTTTACTATTCGGATTATTTGTTTTTAACCATTCCCTCCTGAGTTTGTGTGTCACTTGTCATTACTTTTTGACTTTTAACTCTGCTTCCCTCTTGCGGTCTCCATTACGTATATAGTAGTATATAGTTTAACGATTTTTGTTACTATTTTTAAGTTCTATTTATTTTATTTATTATTTTTTACATTCGTCTCTCCGTCATCATGATAGTTATTGGGTGCTCCTCTGATTCCGTCCTCGATGCCTACTCTCTCTCTTGAGGGACTCCTTATTTAAGTTTTTATTTCATTTTATTATTTTTAACTTCCTTTCTTTGCTATAAACATGTGGTATATTATTGACAATGATATATTAAGCAAATTTAGCCTTTAACTCTTGTGTGTTTTTAACTTAGTTCATGGAAGATGGATTACCGTAATCCGAAAGATCTGGTTAATAAAACGAGGTGTGTTTCATTATCAGTGATGAAATTATCATGAACGGGGTTTCGATCACCTAGTATTGCTTTTTTTTATCAAGATTCGATTTCCAAGAAATTCACATTTCTCATTACTATATATATATATATTATATATATATATTATAATAATATACTATATATATAGATTATAATATATATATATATATAATATATATTACTTATTATATATTTATATATATACTATATATATATATATACATATATATATATTATATATATATATTATATATATATATATATATATATATATATATATATATATATATATATATAATATATATATATATTATATATATAATATATATATAATATATATATAATATTATATATATATATATTATATAATATATATATAATATATATATATATATATTATATTATAATATTATTATATGATATATATAATATATATATATATATTATATACTATAGTGACGACTACGTAATAACTCATGTTATCCCTTATCGATGAACCAAGCCAGTATTACAGCGGTTGCGAACATAAGTAGCGCTCGACATACTGTACACAGGCAACAGGATAGTTAAGTAGAAGAACATGACGTAAGTAGAAGGGAAAGCTCCTCATTCCTTTAAGTGAGAGCCCGTCGCTGCCAAAAATCTACTCTAGGGCTTCACAACACCGCGGTGTCTCGTCATTAATAGGGTTCATTCCCTGGGCCATGCCCACAACCATTCCACCCCACAAACCCCGCCATTCACACCTATTCTGCACCACTCTTCTAGCTTGAACCATTGATTGGGTATTTGATTGGGATAGATTGATTGTGTTGGGTGACCTAAATGGTTGGATAGGTGATTTGGGGCTTTGACTTTGGGGTGTCGGGAGAAAATGAGAATGGTAGAAAGGTAATAATTTATTTCTGCGAGGAGAGAGACATGTGTGTGATTAATACTTTTTTCAAACAAAAAAGAATTCAAAAGTATACTAGAAGAAAAAGTGGATTGAGTCGGCAAAGGAATGCCTGGAGGAGATGAATGTGAATTGGCAGAGGCGAGAAGAAAGGTGCATAATAGAGTGAATGGCGCGGTTTTGTGAGTGGGTATGGTTAATGCCTACCTGGGCCAAGGGATGAACCCTACATTGACGATATGCCACAGTGAGGGTCCGTCGAGGTCTCGTGAAGCTCTAGGGTGGATTTTTTTTACTGCGGCTAGTTCTCACTAAAGGATATAAAGGAGGTGGAAAGGCTGGGCTTTCTTTTCTATTTGCGTCATATTCTTTTACTACTTTTCTGTTTCCAGGGCATGTGTCACACCTTACCCCCAGTCTTGGGGAGAGAAGGTGGGTAATGCTGATGATATATATATATATATATAGTATATATATTATATTTAGTAGAGATATATATATATACGTTATATACTATATATATATATATATATATCTATTATATATATAATATATATATATATATATATAATATATATATATATATATATATATATATTACATCTTAATTTTCTCAATTAATAAATGGCATATAAAATTTTCACGTTGTATGTAAATAGGTGTTTCGTTACCAAGGCTTTTGTTGATAATGATAATAATAAGTGTTAAGAAGTAATGAAATTTTTGTGGACTGCTTCCAAATAGATGATGAGTGTGATGGAGTTGAATAAAGTTACAAAATTTAGTGAAGAAAGAATTATAAATGCTCATTGGGATCGTTAAGAATTTAAGAGACATTATTGTTACTGTAATTTTAATGGTATTTGATTCGGAAATTATTATTTATTAAGTAATTTAATGAAAATAAACGACGAGAAAATTAATACATATCTAAAGAGTTTCAGTAAGAATGATTTTGAAGATGCTCATAATAATGATAGTGTAAAAGGCTTTCAAGAATAAAAAGGTTTTTTCTTTACGAATGTTGAATTTAATTAGGTCAAATGCTATAATATAAAGAGCTGCATCTGTTTTCAAGAAAAACATTTGTCTGTTAAGCATATGATTTTTTTCATAATTTTTGATTCTGGTGGATCATGGTAAATCATGGCTGCGGAACCGGAAGTAGAAGTAACGGAGCCACAATCGTTTTGCTGGAGCAGAAGCCGAAATTTATTCTTTTGGGTGGAGGCGAAGCAATAAATTTTTTTACTCTAAAATCAATAATTTGGAGCCCAAGTCGGCTACTGTAAAATGATGGAACACGGAGCCCGACTTGGAGTCAGCAAAATAGTTTACCTGCTCCGCTGCTCGATGAAAAATTACTTATAAAAACGAATAAAAACAATTAAATGAAAATATGTAAAGAGGAATTTGCAGCCTTTACCAAAAATCTAAAAGGGGCGAGAAGAAGAGAACGTAATAAAACTCTGTAACAAAACAAGAGCAGCAAAATTTATTAGCGAGTTCTCCCTTAAAGGTTTTTAATTAATAATGTCGGAAACAGAGTAACCGGATGGAAATAGAGTAGCCCAATGAATAGATCCCAAATCGATACAATCTTTCGCTTCAGCTTCTCACAGTAATCAAACGATGGACCTTTTCCTTCACAAATTTTAACAATTTCACAATATATATATATATATATATATATATATATATATATATATATATATATATATATATATATATATTTATATATAATATATAAAATATATATCTTTTCTATACACATATTTTATAAATAATATTATATATATATATATATATATTATATATATATATTATTATATAATAGTATATATATATATATACTAAATATCAAAGGCCGACATGCCTATACACAGTTTCGAAAGTGTCAGCCAAAGGAAATTGTGTTCCAGATCTTTACCATGGGAATAATAAAAACGTGAGCATAGGTTAAGTCTTTGCTGAGGAATACCTGGAAGGAGAAAAAAAAAAAAAAAAAAAAAATAAAAAAAAAAAAAAAAAAGAAAAAAAAAAAAACGGATGAGACTGTGTGAAAAGACCATTCCCACGGCTCTCCTCAAAGGGGAGGTTCTTGATTAGAGAGTTCAGAAGAGCAGTGTCTACCGTTATGGCGATGGTATAAGGAGAATGATGCAACAGGTTGGAGAGAGAGAGAGAGAGGAGAGAGAGAGAGAGAGAGAGAGACAGAGGAGGAGAGAGAGAGAGAGGTAAGAGAGGAGAGGGAGATGAGAGAGAGAGAAGAGGAGAACGAGAGAGAGAACGGAGAGAGAGAGCAGAAGAGAGAGAGAGAGAGAGAAAGAGAGAGCTAACAAGTTGAAAAGCCCTAGATTACACCTAATCAAGGAGAACAGCACGCGCGCGTGTGTGGAACCACCCCATGGCTATTTTATTTTGTTGTAATACTATACTTCCATATTAATATGAGGATGAACAAACGCCCCTGTACAGAGCAAACATCTAGGGTGGTGAGAAGAAGTTCCGAAGGCGCCACAATCTCTTCAGAAGTACTGTGGTGATCCTTATAAGTAAAGTCACGAAAAAAGAAAACGTCAAGATTCAAGAATATTATGAACAGAGGAAAGTTTGAGTTATGTGTTTTCGAGCAAGATATTGTAGTTGTGTGGAAGATGAAGTGCAGTAGATAGATGAAGAACCTGTGTTTTTGCGGCATTGAAAAAACCAAGTTTTCTTTGCCTGAATTAGAGTCACGAAAGAAATACAAAGGTCAGCTGCTACAAGGCCACCATCCTAGAATGCGATAATTGCTGTTGAGTGGGTCGACTCCTAAATTGGAAGGAATAACGAAAGGTGGAGTCATCGACATAGGAGTGGATAAGAGATCAAGTGATAGAGAGAAGGTCATCAATGAATAATAGAACAAGAGTTGGGGAGAGGCTAGAACGTTGATGGAACATCACCACTTTTACTAGATTTAAAGGTGGCCATCTGCAACAGCTGCTGTAGAACGAATGGAAAGGAAATTAGAAAGAAGGCCACAGAGAGTAGGATTAATACCGTTAAAGGGAAGTTTAGAAATCGAAGCTTTGTGCCAGACTCTATCGAATTCTTTCAATATGTCTAGACACAGCAAAAGATTCACGAAATGCCGAAGAGGAGAGAATCAAGGAATCAGAAAAAAGAAAGAGGATCACCAGTTGAGAGCTTCTTACGAAAGCCAAACCCTCGACCAGAGAGATATAGGTTAGAAGAAATAAGATGTTTCCAAATCTTCATGTTAAGGATAGATTCGAAAACCATAGAAAGAACGGAGGTTAAACCTGG
>JABUQX010021628.1:27500-33496 GCA_015478945.1 Trachelipus rathkii
TATATATATATCTATATATATTATATACTATAATAATATATAATACTATATAATACTATATATATATATATATATATAATATATATATATTATATATACTATATAAATATATATATATAATATAGTATATATATACATTGATGGTGTTTAATCTCTGTAAAAAAAAAAAATATATATAAAATAAACATATATATATTAATATTATATAATATAAATACTATATCATATATATATATACTATTAATATATATATACTATATATATATATCATATATATAATATAAATATATATACTATATAATATATATATTATATATATATATTATATATACAGGAGGTGGCACGATCCGTTACTCCGTACTCCGTTACTCACGGAACTTAGTTTTTTTAAGTAACGGAGCCTAAGCGGAGTCCGTTACTCTTTCTTTACATTGTAACGCTCAGAATAAGTTCCGAGTTATTTTTTTCTCCGTTACTTTTTAGTCCGTTACATTTTGTCGACTTTCTTTGAATGCTGATAGCCAGTTGACCACCCCGATCAACCTATAAAAATCTTTTATAATAATATAATAGGTACTATATATATATATTATATATATATTATTATATATACTATATATGTATATACTATATATATATATATATATATATATTATATATATATATATATACATAATATATATATACAAAGAATAACATTTTTGCATAGATAATGAAATAGGGATGGTGCTTTCTAACTGAAATGAGAAATGAATGTGAGGAGAGTGTGGAGGGAACATTCGAAAATCTGCATAACAGTGGCATTATGTCTGTGTTTGTGAAAGGTCGTGTGTGTTTTTTTCAAATTCTCATTTTGGTTTAATTAAAGTATTTTATTAATTGTATCAAAGTGTATAATCATTTATTCGTTTCCGCCGAGGTTTAATAGTTCGAGTTTTAAAAGATACAGTTTTTAGTTTTTAAACTTCGCCAACATCCCGCGGCTTAAAATCCTAACTTTGCTCTGTGGAATATCCACCCTAACTAACTCTAACCCTAACCTTTTGCTTCCTTGGTACTGAGACTCAGATGTTTATAGAATTCACCCTCCTAACTCGTTTAATGTATACTATACTATAACTTATTTCATAATTCCTTCTAAAGGTGGAGTGTGTGCCTATGAAAACATTAATACTCCTGTAACACGTCCCGTGAATCTCAAATCCTAAACTTCGATGCTCATGTGGCTTAAAATCTTTCTTTCTCTTCTACAATAATCTTGTGCTTCTGCTACTGTTCTCGCTAACCAGAACAGATTTTCACCTCTTTCTTTGAATATTTTCTACCTGCTCACGGCGTTATATCTAACTCATCCAAATACGAGGCCCTCTATTTAGGATATTTCCAATGTACAACACTGAATGCTGGGGTCCTCTCATACCTGATTAGTGGGGAAGGAGGCCTAATCATTCAGCATTCTCAACGATCTGGAGCAACTAATCAAAGAACCTACACACACATTCCGGATCGTCCCAACCAATTCTTGAACACACTTGACCTAATGTATCACCACTAGTTCCTCTCTCTATAAATACACCACCCTCGCTCCTATTGGTAAATCTGACCCAAACCTATATCTCTTAACTTTAACATACTTTCTCTCCAACAGCTCCATCCTCCCTATGCGTTTTTTCTGGTACTTTTGATCGGGGTGATTTGGGGGCCTAGCGTCCCGACTTCTACGCTAACTATAAATGGAATAACTGCTTTCGACCTCTGCATGAACGCTTGGCTTCTGCCACTAATGGTGGGAGCTGTAATCGTTTTTTGACGGAATAGCAAGGTTCACATTCCTTCTTCGACTAAAATCTTTCTCTCCTCATAATCCATGGTTCGATCGTGACTGTTACTCTGCCATTCAGGTAGAGACAGCGCTTTATTCCGGGAGTGGAAAATTCTCGAGTTCTCCTATCATTCGCTAATTTTCATTCAGCTAGAAATTTTTGCAGGGATACCTTCGACGAGCAAAGCTGGCTTTCATCAAACGAAAGTCCGCTAACCTCCCTTGGCTATAACCTACTGACAAATCTTCTGGCCTCTTTCCAAAAACATCTCTAACAACTTCTGTAAATCTGCCTTCCTCCTCTTATTCGATCTGACGATTCTGTTGCTAATTCTCCAACTGAAAAGGCCAATCTCTTTCTGCCTCCTATTTTCCTCTAACCCAACCCTGGACGATTCTGGCGTTCCTCCTCCTCCACCTTCTCCTCTCAGGTGTCCTTATGTCTTTGCCTGTGATTACATTTGATCCGGGTGCATGGGCTCCTGAGATCTATGAACGTTAGGAGGCGGGGGGGCCCGGATGGCATCCCTCCCCGGAGTTTGAGGGAGTGGTGCTTCCGAGCTCATCCCTCCCCTCGTCAACTATATTACTCTATGTTCAATACTAACACTTTTCCTCAGTGCTGGATAGCACGCACATGTCCAAACTATTCCGAAAAAAAGGAAGCCACTCTGAGTTCCTTCTACATCGCCCTAATAGCTCTCAACTGTATGTATAATTAAGATCTTTGAAAAGCCCTTGCTTAACTCTTACTTCTTAGACTATCTGAAATCTCATTCTCTTCTTTTCCCGATCATCAGCATGACTTACGACGTTCGAAGTTACTGGTGATATACTTTCCTATTTATAACCGATTTATGGTTTCCCGCCCTTTAGGAACTACGGGGGACACCTCTTGCGTGGTGGCGCTTGCCATATCCAAAGCATTTGACCGGGTATGGCAGCGTCACTGCCTCTCCAAGCTTCCCTCTTTGGGTTTCCTCCTTCTCTTTGCTTACTTAGTCTAGCTTTCTTTCAAGTCGCTCATATCAGCTGTTGGTTGATGGAGCGACTTCCTTCTTCTTTTTTCTGTCAATAGTGGTGTTCCTCAGGGTTCTGTTCTTATCTACTAACTTTATTCTTACTATTTCATTAATCGATCTTCCTCACCTGCACTCTAACTCTATCCACCTCATTGCCGATAGACATCGACCCTTCCATTATCAACTCATTCAATCTCTGCTGCCTTCTTTTACTTCTAAATTGCCTCTCGTCTTAATCTTTCCGATCTATTCTCGCTGATCTGGATAAGAATTTCCGGGTGGGGTCTCCTCAACCTTGTGAAATTCAATTCTTAAACTCAACTTCTACAGATCTCCCGTCTTAAAACACCTTCTATTTCCTATACTCTTTCGACGGTTATTCTCTCCGTGTCTCCTGTTGACAAAATAAAGATCCTTGGCCTTAACATAATAAACAACAACAACATAAAAGAACGTATTGGAGCCCTCATATCAATACTGTTGCATAGAGGCAAGCTTTAAAGAAACTGGGAGTATCTGTGTAGACTATGCGGAGATTTTTTTTCCTCTTTCTCAGTTACTCAGCTATACAAGGGTCTCAATACCGCCCTTGGTATGGAGAACTGTTCTCATATCTGGGGGGGCTCTGTTTCACCCGCTTTTTGGATCAGGGGTCCGAGTCAAAGCAAAAGGCTTATAAACCCTGTTCTTACTTTCCAGTTCTACCTGTGACCCTCTATCTTGCGCACGATGTTGTAGGCTTTATCTCTTTTCTATAGGTAACCAGCAGCGACAGGTGTTTTCCGAAGGGAACTTACCACTCCGGGGCCCCGGGGGGGGGGGGGTAACCCAAAAAACCCACCCCCCTTTTTTACGACGCCTCGTAACAAAAGGTGCTGTGGTCTGAGTCACACGAGTTTTCTGTAGATATTGGTTAACTCCAGGCTAGTTTGCTGCTGTGCTTCCTTCTTTCTTGCCACCTCTGTTATGTGGAAATCTCTTCCATCTTCTGTGTTTCCTGCTGAATTTAATCTCCTCACTTTAAGAGCCTGCTGTACTATTTCATCTGCGTAATTTGCGCTAGCGGAAGAAATTTTAGCGTGTAACACCCCCTCCTGAATAGGGCTCTGCCCGTGAGTGAAGGTGATGATGACAACTGTTTAAAAAAAAAAAAAGAAAAAAAAAAAAGAAGTAAAGGTGTGGGTTTGATGGTGCAAGGAATAGGTATTTTGGGCATGAGCTCATTAGTAAGGAGAACGTCATATGTAGAGCGAGAAAGTCGAAGAATGGTAAATCTGCACGTATAGATGAAATTACCGGTGAAATGATCAAGAACGGAGGCGAGATGGTGATTGGTTGGATTTGGAAGTTGTGTAACAAAATGCTTATGGAGAGCATAATTCCGAGGGATTGGAGGAGAGCAGTAATAGTACCCTTATATAAAGGTAAATGAGATAAGGGTAACTGTAGAGATTATAGGGAAATTAGTTATATTAAGTGTAGTAGGGAAGGTATATACCTATATTTGGCCAAAAGAATGCGGTCGAAGGTGACTGAATGACTGATTGTGAAGAAAAAGGTGGCTTTAGAAGTGGTAGAGGATGTATGGATCAAATCTTTACATTTAAACAAATGATTGAAAAAATGAGGGAGAAGAAGAATAAATTGTATTTAGGTTTTTGGGATTTACAAACAGGCGTATGATATGATTAATAGGAAAGCTCTATGGCAGGTGTTATTGATATATGGTGTTGGTGGTAAGCTTCTAAATGGAATCCAAAATTATGTATGACGATAGGTAAAGCGGTTAAGTATATGGAGTTGAAGGGATTGTTTTTAATATAATAGCCGGGAGTGAGGCAGGCGAATGTGCTATGTCTTCTGGTTATTCAATTTGTATATGATGAGGTTTCTGAAAGAATTAGAGGTGGGATGGTAAGGGGATGGTGGTTATGAATCAGGGGTTGTGGAGTCCGCTTCAAATTTTTTCCGATTCCGACTCAGACTGCACCCTCTTTCAAAAATTAACCGACTCTGACTCTAACACCAGACTCTCGACTCCACTCTCTTCAAAATTACCGACTCCCCGACTCCACTCAAATGGTGTTAGAAATGATGGAGAATGGAAGAGAGTGAGGATCCGAGGAATGCACTATCCTAATATATGCGGATGATTTTGGTTTTGTGTGGCGAATCTAAGAGAGTTTGAGAGATTGGTAGAGAGATTTGGCAGGGTTTGCAAAATGAGATGTTTGAAGGTAAGCGCTAGATAAGAGTAAGGTTATGGTTGTTGAGTGAGGACAAGTTCCTCAGTGTGAAGTATATGAGTTAAGATGGTGAGTATCAGTCTGGAACAAGGGTCCTGGGGTTTAAAATATATATATATATGGTCCGGATAAAAGGAACGGAATGATGCAGAGTGTAGTAAGGAAAGTGTGAATGGTAGGAAGGTTGCCTGTGCAATTAAATCGTTGGTGGATGAAAAGGGACTAAGTCTTGAGATCGCTAGGGTTCTTACATGAAGGTATGTTTTTTAATTATAATGATAATTGTGTGAAAATTTAAATATACAACTAAAAACCAATAAAATTCCCTAAGATACCATAATTAATGTCATATTGAAAAGCTAAAAGTAACGGAGTAACGGAGTTAACTGGCACTTCGTTACTTTTTCCTTTCAAAGCAACGGAATAACGATAACGGAACTATTTTTTCCGAGTAACGGAGTAAAGATAACGGAACTACTTTTTTTTGAAGTAAACGAATGCCACACTCTGTATAATATATATATATATAATATATATATATATAAATATATATATATAATATATATATATATATATATATATATATATATATATATATATATATATATAGTATATATATATATATATATAATTATATAATAATATATATATATAATATATATATATATATATATAATATATATATATATATATATATATAATATATATATATATATATAATATATATATATATATATATTATATATATATATATATATATAGATATATATATATATATATATATACATATATAATATAATATATATATATATATATATATATATATATATATATTATATATACTATTATATATATTATATATATATATATATAATATAATATATATATTATATATATATATATATA
>JABUQX010021629.1:17500-37360 GCA_015478945.1 Trachelipus rathkii
CGAATCAAAAGAAAAAATTTCTTCGTCTGACAGCAAGCGGCTGAAAACCCCCTGCTACCATTTTGTTATTTTCATGAATGGTGGTGGTTTTTAAATAAGCATCATCCACCAACACCACCTTTGCAGCCGTGCGAGAAATGATGATGTGTATAAATAAATTAAATAAAATATATATGAGAGTGCTTGTGTGCATATATCTTCACAGTCGTGGTAAACCAGGGATGGCAATTTTGGTGATTTTTTTGATTTTTTTTAAAAAAATCAATGTGATTTTTTTATTTTTTTTATTTTTTTCTATTTTTTGAGATTCGTAACGTCACGCGATATATAATTCGTAACTTGCAAATTATATTTCACGTGACGTTACGAATCCAAAAAATCAAAAATATCAAAAAAATCAAAAAATCACAAACTTGATTTTTTTAAAAAATCCCAAAAAAATCTCCCAAATTGCATCTCCTGTGGAAACATTTATATCATGTCAGAGAAAAATAAGTCTGCATATGGTAAAATCTCAATATTTACATTCAGTAAGAAAATTTTCACTTTTTTTTTAATTTTGGAAATCCTCAAAAAAAATCCGGCCTAGATTTTATTCACTACATATTTAAAAAAAAAAAAATAATATAAAAAAACAACTTTTAATGTTTTTTTTTTTTATTATCTATAGGAAATTTTCACATCAAAACTAAACCTTTATTACTTTGCATATCTTTGTGTAATCATAGAATTTGTGTTATAAGATGATGCTGCATGAAATATTTACCAAATTTTATGCAAATTTTTTAACCTTATTTCAAAAGACACCAAACATAAACTAGTATGAACTGATAGAGAAAAATGTGCTCTTTCTAATGATGGTAAAATCAAGAAAATCGTTTGTGATATATTTCTGCAATGTTAGTTCAAAAATAGGTAAATTTGGCCAAAAAAAATGTGGGCTATGCTTAGGCTATAATATCTCATAAAAGAAGGTATTATAGGTGCTGAAACTTTTACAAACTAATAAAATGCAACTGTTTAATAGAACTGTTAAGTATGAATCCTTGAAAATGTTTTGCTCAGGAACTGTGGCACATCACATTTCAGTCAATTTTTTTAAAACTGCATTTTTTCCTGACTTTGCCTTTAATTTGCTAAAAACTATGCAACTTTCACCCTTCAAACTTTCAGATTATACTTAATGGACAAAGGTCTGTAGTATATCCATGCGTTTTCATAACCTCCACTTTAATAGTTTTCTCAAAATTAACACTCAAAGTTGGTGATTTGTGTCATTTGACATTTTCAACTTTTGTGGGGGGGGGGGGGAGGTAAAGACTCGAGGAGACCTAATTTCTTTGGGAAATGGATCCTGGACCTAAAATTTGGCAGATCTTAGTGTCTAGGGCATAGGAACATGTGTACCAAATTTTATTAGAATTGAAGATGGTCAAGTGGGGAGCACTGGTCCACTTGACATGGAATGACCCCCTGATATATATATATATTATATATATATTAATATATATATATATTTAATATATATATATATATATTATGTCTCTATTATATATAAAGAATAAACAATATATATATATATATATATTATATATATATATATATATATATATATATATATATATATATATATATATATATATATATATATATATATATATAATATATTATATATATATATATATATTATATATTATAGTTTATATATATTTCTAGCAAATGGCGTAGAATTTTGTCCATATATAATATATATATATATAGGTATATATCTATATATATATATACACACGTTTACAGCGTTGGAGGGTTGATAGAGGTCGAGATGGCCAACTTTTTCAAGTGGCAAAAGTCATGTAGGTCCACGGGTACTCCCTTTTAATACACAACCCATTATCCTTGGCTTAACTTTCCATAAACACAATATTCACCCCCACACAAACAACAGTACAGCATCCAGAACCTCACATAAATTGAATGAGATGAAAACACTAACCGAAAAAATTTTTGGCCAACAGAGAGAGTCCCTCACAAGAGTTTACAGACAATATCCCCGTCTCATCTTAAACTATGCATCGCCCGCCTGGGATCCCACAATATCACAATTCACCATCCAAAATCAGGGGTCGTTCAAAACAAAGCTCTTAGAGTAATAACAGACTGTCTCCTTCCAAACCCATCCATCAATAACAAACCGAAACAAAATCCTTCCTATAGAGGCCCATCTTGACAAGATAAGCTACCAGTTTTGCAGCAAACCACCCCCTACACTAAACATTACAACAACCCCTTGCACCAAAAATGAAAAAGGTCACACCAGCCATGTACTATTCTAACATATGCAACACGATTCCCTCTCTGCCCCCTGACGCTCCCATTATCAAATATAACCAAACTCAGATAACACAAAGAACGATCTCCAAATATCTAAACAATACCATACTCCAAACACATATACCCTCACAAAATCTTTGGACAGTCAAACCAGAGTAATGCTGTCCCGTCTCCGCTCTGGGCCTTCAGGAATATAAACACAAATTTCATAGAGCTCCTTCCCCTAAAACCAAGGATGTCACTCCCAGACAAGTGACGATATAGGACATCTCTTACTAAACTGCTGAGTTAACGGACATCAGACGCATCTTCGATACACTCACTCTGACGAATTTATGAGCTCGGCATATTGTTGGTGGCGTGGTACCACGGGAACACCCACTTCTCGTAAGAGTGGAAAGGGGGTCACTGACGAGCACACTGGATCACACACGACACAGGGTGTAAGTCCGTCAGGCGATCAAGACCCCGGATCCATCGGCACGGGACCTGACAGCACGGACACACGCACACAATCACAACAGGCATGAAGCCACAGCACTATGGCACCACAGCAGACAGTAGCGAGTCCTCGATTGATCGTCGAGCGGTCTGACTAATTAGCGAGAGGCGTGCCCGCGCGATGTCAGCAGCGCACGCAGCACACACCACAAGCACACCAGCAGCACGCACACCCACACACAGCACACAATCAGAGGCACACACACCACACACACACAGCAAGCACAACAGGACCAGCACAGCATGACACATTTCAAATATTGGGCTACACACACACACACACTACACACAACACACCGACACACCACACGCAGCAGAAGCAGCAACACACACACACACCCAGCCACACACACACACACACCACCACCACAGCACACACACACACAGCACCACACCACAGCACACAACACACATCACACAGGGTCACACACACACGACACAATAGCAGACCACACAGCAACACAGCACACCGCCACACAGCACACACAACCACACACAACACAACACACACACACGCACACAAGACACCACGCCCATACGACACACACACAGCACACACAGCACACACAACACACACACGACACACACACACCACACACACACAGACACACCGACGCCCACACCACACACACACACCACACACATGATATATAATATATATATAATATATTATATTATAGTATACTATATATTAATATAATATATATATATATATATATATATATATATATAATATATATATATTATATATATATAAGTAAGTATATATTATATATATATATAAGTATAAGTATTATATAATAGGCTTATAGCTCCAGGATGGGGAGCGAGAAAAATAGAGGACGTTCCGACTCCCGACTCACGCGACTACCCAGAGTCCCGATTTTAAAAACAACCGACTCGCGCGATACGCCGGATCTCCCCAGAAGCTTCGAGTTGGTGTAGAAAGGACGAACACGAATTCAACAACGACTGCACCGACGGAAAAAGGACGTGAAATTTTTTCCAAAATTATGACTATCTATTTCTCAATCGTTATAGCCTTATATATGCCAAATGATCGATATATATCTTATTGAACAATAAATTTTTAATAATTCTATTTATAAAATAATAATATTGACACTTTTTAACAAAATAGACTTTATATTTACGAGTAGGCCTATGTACGGAGAAACGTAGAGTTGCAAAAAAAATTTATAATATTTATAAATTTAAATGATTTCTAATTAAGTAATAATCAATAATACCATAATAATAATAATAAATAAAAATAATAATAAATAATAATAATAATATAATAAATCAATACATATATATATAATATATATATATGTATATATATATATATAATATAATAATATATATATTATATCATATATATAGCTATATATAGTACATATAGATCTATATATTTATATATATAGTTATAACAAACACAAACACAAACGGATACCCAAAGAAACGCCCATGTAACAATGAATATAAACATTATTTCAAGGCTGATAAAAATAACAGTGAGAGTAATACCATATCCCGAATACATCAGCATTTAATGTTTAAAAACATGAAAAGTAATTATTTTTAAATTTCTCAAAAACTAATATATCAAAACTACATAATATTTTTATATATTCTATGATGATAAAAAGATTCTCTTGCAATATTTTGCATGCCAGTTTGAATATTGCCTTGAAGGGAAAATTCCTTATTTCTTTATAGATGCACACAATACAATGCTATTCATTTTATATTATATTATACTATACTATATATTAATATATATAGTATACTATATATATAGTATAGTTATATATAATACTACTAATATTAGATATATATATATACCTATATATAAATATATATATAGTATATATATATATATATATATATCTTATTTATACCTATATATATAGTATATATATATTATATGCATCTATATAGAAAATAGTTATATATATAATATATATTAGTATATATAGTAGATTATATATATACTATCATATATATATATATATATAAGGTATATATTATATATATATTGCAATATGTAAACTGATATATATATATAATATATATATATGATATATAGGTGTGATATGATATATATATATATAGGTATATATATAGTATAAATAATACTATATATTATAGTAAGTATATATAATAATATATATATATATATAATATATATATAATATATATATATATATATATATATATATAACTATATATATATACTATACCCATATATGAAATATACTATTATACACGCCGGTAGCCCTTATATACTATATACTGATGATCATAACTATAGTATACTATATGTATACTAATATATATATATATACTGATATATATTATTATATATATATATAATATATAATATACTATATAGTAGTAAAGAATATATAGTAATAAGTATATATAATATATGTACGCGCATATATATATATATAATATAAGTATAAGAGTATTACTTACTATATATATAATAACTCATATATATATAATATCATAATATACATATATATAATATATTATATTATAGGCTATATATTATCAATATATATATATTATAGTATATATATATAGTATAAATATTAGGGTATATAATATATATATATTATGAAAAAATATAATATAATATATATATAATAGTATATATATATATACTAATATTATTATAATATATATATATATATTATAGTATAATATATATATATATAAAATATATATATATATATAATATTATATATATATATCTAGTATATATATACTATATTGATATATATATATATATATATAATATATAAAAATATATATATAGTATATTATATATATAATAAGGTTATAATGACATAGTATATAGTATAGTAATCATATATATATTATATAATATATAGTATACTCAGAATTATTATACTATATATAAATAGTTCTTCCTCGATATATTAATATAATGTATATTAGCTATAATATATACTATCATTAATCATCTTATTAATATACTTTATATATACAGATATGTGTATGAAAAGTATCTGGACGTATACAGTAATACTATATAATATATAGGCTATATATATAATAATAAGATAATATATATAATAATAGTCAAGGTATATATAATATATAACGTATATAGGAATCAATAGTATATATATACTAGTATATATACATATATATATACCTATATAATAGTAATAAATATATTATAATACGGTAACAGAATGATGTTATAAAATAATGGATTATACTATATATATTAGTTATACCTATAATATATATGAATATATATATATAATGGCGATTATACGTATATATAGGATATATTACGTAGATATATATATATTACTAATATCATTGTTTATTCTAGTAGTTATACTATTACTTGATAGATACTTATTAAGTATATATATAATAATATATAAGATATAATATATATATATATCCTGTTATCAAGTAGTATAATATATATAATATATGCGTAATCATATAAATATATGAGATACATAGTGATAGTTATAAGATATATATACGCGATGGTCTGTAGAATATACTATATAAGTAATAATATAAAAAAAAACGCTTATGTGCATCTAAAAAAATATAGTAAATTCTTTATCAGGACATTAAAATATATAAAACACGGTTGTAAATATATGATATATATAGTTATCATATATATAGTATAATAAGTTTCGAAGTTAATGAAGCCGAATGAATATATATATATATATACTATAGTATCATATATAATAGGTATTTAATATAGGTAACTGTAATAATAAGGTATAAATGTCTCAGAGTGTATAAAAAATATAATATATATTAATATATATATATAATATATAAAAATAAACAATTGTAGATATATATATATATATATAGATCTATATATATATAGATATATATATATATACAGCTATATATATATATATTATAGTATAATGGTATAATTATAATATATATATATATATATATATATATATATATATATAGTATATATATATACCTATATATATATATACAGTTTATATATACTAAAATAGGTAATAATAACTATACTTATACATATATATATATAGTATATATACAGATGAATATATATATATTTTTATAATATATATAATATTAATATATGAGCCGTTGAATACAAGAGATATACTGAGTAATCAACTATAACTATATATATTAATATAGTATACGTCTACCACTAACAGACTATAATTCTTATAGATATATGAAGATAAAGAGCTTTCGTTAAAAGTAGAAGATAAATATGATATTGATATCCATGTATATTATCTTTGAATTTAAAAAAGGCTTCTTTTCATGTATCTTTCTCCCTCTTTATATTATTATATATAGGTTATATATATATATATATGTATTATATATATATATATGGATATATATATATATATATACTATACTATATATATGATATATAATAATATATATATATGTACTTTATATGTATATATATATATATATATATATATATCATTAAAATATTCTGAATTGGTTTTAAATGTAAAAAGAGACTTTATAATACTATCATTACAAAAACTTCACGCATGATACAACAAAAGACCGAAAATGAAAGAGGAAAGTCAATGCACCTCCCTCCCTTCCCCCCCCCCCCTTCTATATTCTCTTCAAGAACCTTTATACACATCATAACTCACATACGGCTCTATATTAAATCGTATGCAAAGAAATTTTACTCGAATCACTTCTCATAATGAACGAAACTGTTATCCAACTTCCCAGCTTCTTTTCTTATCAATATAATTTTTTAGGGTTAAATATAACATTTTGAAACATCCTCTTCTTTGACAATTTTTATTTTATTTTATTTTATTTTTCACGATCTTTACTTTAACCCTTCTTCCTCCATATATTACTCATTTCAAAATACAAAACATATCTGAGAGACATGTGTGTTTGAAACAAATCATGATTAAAAATTCTAATAAGTTGCAAAATAATGCTGACTAATATTCTACAAATTATGCTTGACTTGACTTGAGTATGAGAATGAACAGTTGAGAAAATGTTCAAGATATCTCGGAGCCAGATTTTTGAGAGGTTTTGAAACACACACACCACACACAACACACACATCACACGCACACACACACACACACACACACACACAGCACACAGCACACGACACACACACATCACGCACACGCACCACCACGCACACGCACACGCACACGCACCGCACGCACGCACGCACGCACGCACACACACACACACACACACACACACACACACACACAACATACACACACCACACATCACACACACACACAACACAGAGGTTACGCAATAATTTACCACCAAACTAAGTTGCGTGTGATTAAACTTTGAAAAATGGTAATATTATTGCCTACTAGATAGAGTACGGTAATCAGGTTTTTTTTTTTTTTTTTTTTTTTTTTTTTTGTGATTATCAAACCTAATACACCAATAATATCAATCGATTTCCACCCTCCCTTCCTATCAACAAAAATTAATTCATAAAAACTATAAAAAATATAGGTAATTTTTTTCTACTTTTTAAATAATGATCTTTTCAATTTTCAAAAGATAAATGAAATACTTGTACAAATTAATTACAATAAGTAGGCAATTACAACATGTATTAGGAGGAGAGACGCAAAAAGAAATAAGTAATAATAATAATAATAATAATAATAATAATAATAATAATAATAATAATAAATATTAGGGAATACAAGTTAAGTGTTGGTTTTGGGTGTCAAACAAAATGTATACACCGGGTGGGGACTTTGAAATGACAGCATAGATAACAATAATAATAATAATAATAATAATAATAATAATAAAATAATAATAATAATAATACAGTAAGCGCTTGTTATTTAATTTTTTAAAGTAAAAATATATATATATCAAAAACATTACACACACACACACACACACACTTGAACACAGAAACGAGGTCAGAAAGTTTTGTCTCGAGAGATGAATCAAACGACCTCTCTTCAAATGTGGAGTTATGCAACTAGAGTCGAGAACAGAGGTAATAGGGATATTATAAGGAGAAAGATGCAACAATTTTGGCTGGAAAGAGATCAAAGAGTTAGTGAGAATGGGCAGGGCTGATGAGACGAAATGAGTTAGCCTCCACCCTTTCATGAAATATATAAATACAACCCCGCCACATATGTGATTCGTACATCACACAAGAACGAACGACATTCCGCATACAGAGCTACCTACCAACTGGGGTGATGTGAAGGCGCCTCAAAACACACAGCCTTAGACTCTTATTTAGTGATTGAAACTCGGATTCTTCCAAGGGATATATCAAGAATACCAAGAACAGACGAAGGTCTGTGTTGTATGTTTTGGGAGATATTGCAGTTGTGTGGGAGACTGTGCCCAGTAGATAAATAAAGGATGAGGGTTTATGCGGTATTCAAAACAATGTAATTAAAGGCATCAGGTTCAGATGAGAGGTCAAAACTTTGTTTTCATGTTCAAATCTCATTGTGGCTAGGTCCGGGTAAATTTCGAAAAAAATAAGTGATGATGGATGGTCATCAACATACATGTAGAAAGTTAATGAAATAAAATATAGAAAGTTACTAATATAAAGCACGAAAATGATAGTGAATAGAAAAGAACCTATTGCTTAAAAAGGATGAACGGGGGACGTACACAATTGCTGCAATAGAGTGACCTGGATGAAAGTCTAAGAGAAAGTCTAAGAGAGGAGAGAGGGATAGATACCGAAAAAAAGTTCAGAAATCTAAGCCTTTTATGCAAAACCCTATAAAAAGCTTTTGATGTCCAGCGTTACAGCAAACGACTAAGAAAAATACCGAAGTGCAGAGAGCCAAACGTCAGAGAGGAAGGAAATAGAAATTGAATTTAGGATATATTCGAATACTTTCGCCAGAAGAGTTTAGAACAATATGGTGATAGTTAAAGAGTTAATAAGGTTCTCCCTTTTTTGACACAGATTGAATAATCGCATTCTTTCTTTCAGCTTCAAAAAAAAAGGGTTAAATATTTTAATAATCAAAGACGAATTAGTTTACCTGGACAAGGTTGCAATCTCTTTTTAGTAGAAATTGACAAAAGTAACAAGAGGAAGAACCAGAAAGATTATTTCGCTTTCAACTAAGTAAAGGTTTGGTATGAAAAAAAATTTTTTTTTTTGTTTCAATACTGGATGAAATACAAAGATCATATTTCAGGAGTTTGAAAACTAGGTACCAATAGCACAAAAATAAGCAAAGTTAAACCCAAGTTTAAACAGTTTATAAAGTTTATAAATAGCAGAGAGAATCGGCCCAGTAATACACTCTCTTCACTTCGAGCCCTCCGCTTAAGTAGTAATCATTCTAAGAAAACTCAAAGTACAAAAGCGAAAGTCCGACAAATAACGGCAAATAAGTTTGCAGCATCAAAATACCAAAATATTTCGCCGAATGCAAAGGCATTTCTGATGAAGGCTTGAAGAGTTACAACTAGAACTGAACCCGATAACACACATATATATATATATATATATATATATACTATATATATATATATGGTATATAATATATTATTATATTATATATATAAGTAGTATATAATTATATAATATAGTAATATATATATATATATACTATCGTAGTATATATATATATGAATATAGATATAATATATATCTATTAGTACTATATATTATGGGAGTGCGAATAGTGAAAAAAGCGAATACCGAAATAACATGAAATATTCGGCTAAAAAGTAATTCGGCGAATACAGAATATTCGGCAGAATAATCACTTCGCTATTCAGGCGCCGAATAGTTTATTTCAAAGTTCGGTCTCATGTAGGGAAAACAATTGAGAAGGAAAACTTACACTCGGTCAACAAAAAAGGTGAAAATTTTTCTTGGATGGACACTTTTGTACAGATATATAGTAATTCGGAGGTGGTGATTCCAAATATAATTCTCGGATTTGGCTGTATCACAATCCGTTTTCGTGGCAATCATGGATCCCTATTTTTACATATTCCTAGGAATGAGAAAATTCATGTGCGCACTACGTAGGCTGTATAGACGTTCCCTTCCGCATATATCTACAGTAGCCGCAAGTTTACTGCGGTCGATATTCGGAAGCATGTGGTAACCTTTAGTACGTCTAAACATGTATGGATGCCAATAACCTGGATGATGTCTATCATCCAGCTGAAATACAGTCGGATGGTCCGCCATTGTTCACCCAGGGTGACTGAAACGATCTTGTATGGGAGTTGTATTTGCCGAAGTTTGTCCTGAGCTGTTGGCTTCGAGCTTGCATGAAAAATGACTACTGGCATGGCACAAAAGTAACATTTTATCGTAACAAGAAGCAGAGCTGTCGGAGGCCTCCTTCCAGTCAGATAAGAACCTGTGCTATGGCAGTGAAGTGCAGGCTCTACTACTTCACTAATGACGGACCTCCAAGCATACGGATGCAACGGTGGAGTGGCGACTGTTTTATTGACACTGTCCAAAAGCAGTTTAAATGCGGTGTTGCTTAACAACCGGCAAAACAGGATAGCTTCGGTTTACAGTATGGGGGGTACTGCGGTAACGGATGAGGAAGAGGAGTATCAAAAATCACGACAGGTTTGGAGAGGCTACAATATCGGGTACATGGAATGGTAAATATGCGTCGACCTCAAAAATGGTAAACATTTTTCTCGGGTTCACCAAGCAGGTTTCACGCAAATATCCTGCTTCCTGTATTCTATATGGAGCACGGCGCGACGGCAAAGGATCACTCCGGACGCAAAAGAAGGAATGGCACAGCGAGGGAATCTGACGCGGAGGTGACCAGGAACATCGTGCGTGAAACCACTGTCAGAGAGAAATACATCGATCTACAAATTACCAGTCCGCTGAACGACAGCAGTACGAAAACTGTGTGTATGAAGACAATTTGTGAAGGCCCTGGACCATGCTGGTGAATGCTTCCGCCTATATATGCTCAACGAATCCTGGTCTGAGTGACGAGAAGAAAAAAAGCCTGGGTATTTGATGGCTCCACAAATATAACGACAACTCACTACCGTGCTAGTCACTGCCGGTTTCTGCTTACAACAAATGACATGTGTGTTAGAAGGCAAGGTGATGGAATGCTTTTTCAGATGTAGGACAGAATTTTCTGGGAACAGGAAAACCGAGAACCACTTAACATTGTACAGGAACTGCTAGACAGTTTTTTCATTCTCATGGATGTAGATTTGTAATATGAAGTTGCACTACTTACATTCTCAGCATAAGAATACATTTCGGATAACCTATGACGATGTTTAGTGATGGAGCGAGCAGGGTGAACGCTCCTCAAGATCTAAAGTTCATGGAAGGCACGTTACCAGAGCAAGTGGGATATCGTCAATATGATGGGCCGACATTGTTTGGAGAGGACTTTATGAGGGATATATTACCGACGCAACTGCAGGCAGTAGATCGTCTCTCGAAGAGAAAGTTACAACACATCGTAAGGTATGTTTACATATTACTAAAACCAATTCCTTCTATTACATTTCATTGTTGTCCATATTACTCTTTATTCATAGTTTGTATCTACTAATGCTTTAACATATATCTATCAAGGACATGCATCATACTAAAATTCTATGCGATATTTGTTTTTTTGGATTAGTAACAATGTAACTATCGTATATATAATATAATATAGTATTATATATATAACTATATAAATTATATCCCGACGCTATATATAATATATATATATAGGACGTATATGATAGTTAGTATACTCTCCCAATAAATTTGTGATAGACCCTCTGAAGACAGGTAAAACAAATCATAAATTTAACAAAGTCGTGACTTAAGCACAACATATCTCACAATAGGCGATTTGGATAATGCCAAAACCCGATTACATTTTTGGAATCAGAAACATGAGTCAATAAATCAATTGGCAAAACGCGTCCAAGAATTCCATGTTTACCAGTGTATACATATACAGAGTACTACCAAAACCAACAGTAAATAACTATTTTTTACCTAAAAGCAACTCATTTCATCGAGATATAAAATAATTAATGAAATGTGAAAGTTTCCGTAGTTAAAGATATTAACTAAACTTCATTTGAATAATAAGCTCTAAGGTTAAATGACAGAACATTAGCAGAGGTTCTCCATTTTTCGGGGATAATCGCTATTTCTGTGCTGTCATAAAATATCGCCCCTCCTGTTCCTAAATATTCTCTTTATTTATCGCATGATGACGGTGGAGGCTGAACAGGTATTCGTATTCGCTAGTTTTTTCACAATTCATTAAATGGAAATCAAAGTGTATGTCGATGACTTGTCAGTCAAGTTATTGTAAACCACCTAAGTCAATTCATATAAATTTGTTTATTTCTTTTCTGTAATTCCGCGTAGTAGCCTTTATCTTTATGCTTGAAAAACTTGACAATCGTGGCCAGAAGAATGGGACTTTTCGTTTTTTTCACACTCGTCACTTTCTTCTTCTGTAATGACGATTCTGATGCCCCAATTTCTTTATAAATACAATCCATTAAAAGAAGTGAAAATGGAACCTTGCAGCTTCACTTTCCCCACTAGCGTGAATCATTCGTCAGCAGAGAGAGTCCAGCGAGCTAAAGTTTGTTCGCCATGCTGTCTTTCCTTTCCATCGCCCGTCAACGACCATTATTTTTTTACTGATTCCATTGATTTTCATGTTGAAAAAATTAGCTTGAATCGCAGATCTAAGAAAGTAGGCTAACCATTCCTTAGAATTTATACGGAGATGTGTGAGAAGTTCATTAACTCTACCTGATTTCTTACCAAGCTCCTTCAAGCGAGTGAAAAATTATTCGCACTGAAGCTTTTGCTTTGTAATTGCCTTATTTAAAAATAGATTTATTGCTAAATGGAAGGGATCACTTGGGCGACTGTTACTTCACGTTTACTGCTTGTTATTTGTGATGCGTTGTCAAATGGCTGCAAGTAATGGAATAATGTTTTGTCACTAGAAAATCAGTCAACATTTCTGATTGCAATTCAGCAGTGTTATGGATAGGGGAACTTTTTGTTCAAAAACAATCTTTTAAGCATGTCATAAGTTCTTAATTCCCAGCGTGTAGGAACGATCTTGAATGTAAATTTATCGGCTGTTTGGACATTTTCAGAACTGCATGCTGATGAAAGTTTTTAAGCTTTGCAGCTGCCGGTGCTGAATGGTGAAAAATCTTGTTGCAGCTCTTCTGCAGAGTAAATAAAATATCTCGTTTAAACCAGACTTCTGACTATCATTGAAGTCGTGAGCAATAGATTTTGCAACATCGTCGAAATAAACACGAAATGATAGCAGCCACTCTCCCTTATATGACCAGCTACCTGTTTGGTCATATATCCCACCAATGAATGTGTTGTAGCTATTATTCTAATATTGAAAAATAGTCAAAGGCCTCTTATATGGATCTTGACAATAATGACAAAGATTTTCGCCCATATTGGCTACAAATTTTTTTTATCAGTTTTTTATTAATTTTGGAAAAAATAAGTTTATAAATTTCAATTTTAAATTGAACGATAAACTTTCCTTTATGTTGGACCAGGCGAAGTAATTTATTGTTTTATAAGCTGCAATATTTTGGCCCGAATAGTTTCGGCAAAAAGCCGAATACCGGAATATTCGGTATATGGGCCGAATAAGGCCGACATAACCCAGAACTAACTTCCGGAATATTCGCACATCCCTAATATATATATATCATAGTTGTATTAATATATAGTATATATATATATATATATATATATATATATACATATAATATAGACGTTACGTTAATACTAATATATATAATTATGTATACTTTTGAAGAGAAATTTCAAATTTCATTTTGCAAAAATTTTTAACTAATTATGCGAGTTGATATTAATTAAAGATATAGATTAGGGTAATAGCCATTCTGCCTTCAGCGTTCCCAAATTTATTTTTTCCAAAATTTAATTATGGAAAGTTGTAATTAATAAATGTTTTATTCATTATTTAACTTCATATATAAATTTAATATTAATGAAAGTATTTGGAGTAACATTTGCATATAAATAATATACTCGTCAGTCAACATTCACGATCGAAGCGTATTGACACATTATTATTATTATCATTATTAGGGGCTCGCAGTTACTGATAAAAACAAATCTATCACAGAGTTAAAATTCAACTAGAATATAATGATGACTAAAATACTGACATTTTAGTGTTAAATAATAATATATGATTAATTAATCTAATCACTCAATAATCAATAATCCTGGCGTGGGGCAATATATAAATAATCAAATAATACATAATAATATAATATAATAATGAATAAAATCAATAGTAACCATAATAAATAAATTAATAGTGAAGTTACCTTGACTACTGAAAAGGAAAATTCTTTTTTTTTGAGGGAAAAAAAATTTTTTTTTTTATTTTTTTTTTTTTTTTTTTTATTTGGTTAAAAAAACAATTAAAATAAAGTAACCATTGGTTTTAAGATTTTTTATAAAATATCCACGCGAGATGCACAAAATCTGTTTTATTTTAGATCTTAAGTTATAAAAAATTTCCATATAATCATTAATTGGTATATTTAATATCGCATGGGTTATATTGACTGGGTATATTTCAAAATGAGCATATCACTACAATACCCGAAGGTTTTTAAGGTACACAACTTGAAAACTTTTAGAACGTTCTAAGAGGTATTTCAGAGTTATTTTCTTATTCATAATATATAATTGCAGCACTAGATCTATAATATATATATATATATATATATGATTACTATATATTATATAACTATTATATACTATTTATAGTATAATATATATATACTATATATATATATATACTATAATATATATATAAATATATCGTAGATAGAAACTAGCTTAGATAAGGAAATAGAATTAAAAGGGTTTTCCGTTATTCAGTTTTATTAAGCATAGTGATAAATTGATGTAATGACACACATCACTATTAATTCATAGAATATTAGTTAATTATTATATACATTAAAATAATGTTATCACCTTACATAATTTATCCGGCTCTTATCTTACTCTTTCTTTTATTATATTTTATTCAATGAAGTATTAGTTTAATGATTGGAATGCCTAATCGCTTTCATTTAATAATTTTACATTCTCTTTACATTATTGACTTTAAGAAATAGAACTATGTGAGGGCATCGCCCACACGATCTCGAGGCAACACGCGCCTCTACAATTTTGTTTCACAAGGCTTACTCCTGATACCATCCGGCTTAGGGCAGACAGAGGGATGCTAAAACAGCATTTCTCCTCGATTGGTTCTTTGAGTTTTAAATAAGTATAAAAAAAAAAAGTTTGTTTTACATTTGCATATAATAGTAACGGTCTTTGGGCGGTTATATATATATATATATATATATATATATATATATATATATAATATATATATATAATATATTAATAGTTAGTATAGTATATATATATATATAGTGATATTAATATATATAGTATATATTATAGTATTATATATATATATAATAACGTATATAGTATATACTAGTATTACTAACTATGGTTCCTAGGATTGTATAATTTTACTAGCTAGGAATATATTTTTATATATCTTGTATTTCTATAAACACAAAATTTATATAAATACAGCAGGTAGATATAATATAAATAAGAAGGTAAGTATGTATATATTATATATAGTATATATTATATATACTTATATATAGTATAATATATAGTACAATGTATATAGTATATATAATATATATAAGTAGTAGTATAGAAATTTATATATATAGTTATACAATATATAATTATATATATTATATATATATATAATATTATATATATTATATATATATATGTCAGTGAGTAGCGTCATAGGTGGCTCTGACTCGGCCTACCAAATTTTTTCCATAATTAGATGATTGGATATACATAACGATCAAAATACTTGCATAATAGTAACATTGATTCGTTCTGTATTTTTCAATATTCAAATAGACATGAATTTCGTCCATGATACCCAAGATCAAAGAAGCGGCAGAATGAGTGCCGAGAAATTCCTCGCATACATAGTAGGCGCCGCAAGGAGGCGAAAATGGAGAGAGTCAATGTAGTTAGTTGTGGAATGATACGGAGAAGGATATCGTAAAATGAGGCTGAGTCTTTTATTTTATTATCCAAATCTCTTTCTTTATACATCGACTAGTGCAATTCCCCACACACTTTGTAACTAAAGATCTTATTAGAATAACATGCACTTTCTCCTTCATAAATAAACTGCTCCTAACTACTCAATCGTAATCTCTCCAAAATCTTATATACTCTCATAACTTCTCCTGACTCTCCTACTCTCCACTAACATCTCTTAGTCCTCCAATTCTCAGCGATGCCTTGGAATCTCATACGCTCACTCAGTACTAGTTCAAAAATTACTCTCCTCCTCCTCCTCTCACGTCACTCCTCTCCCTCCAAACTCCTCCTACTCTCAACTCACATCTCTTTAAACTCTCGCTACTCTCAGCACTAACTCTCATTCACAATCTTTCTACAGTTTTATAAATTCTCTTCAACTCTTTATAGCATTATTCCGTATCATTCTCTTTATTCTAATGCTATTCCAATGGAGATAGTACTGATTTTCTCGAACTCTCCAACCGCAATAACTCCTTCTTCATTTCGGAGGTAGTGCGACCCGCGGCTTTCTTTCTAGATGGTACCCTCATACTTTTTTCTCTTTCTTAACTCTGGACCTGCAGACAACTGTTAGGATCAGTATTCCATTACTTTTGATAAAGTTTGGACAGCATTGTCTTTTTCACTATTTTCACCAATCTTGATTCCCGTTGCGACACCTTTTATATTCAAACAACATGCACGGTGTTAGGGATCATTTTCGGGCCTTTAAAAATTTAAAAATATTGTTTCCTGCACATTTCCCACGCTTCGTATACACTTATATAATTATATATATTTATATATATATATATATATATTATATATATATATAATATATTATATATTATAATATAATATATATATATATATATTATATTTATATATATATATATATATATATATTATATATATATATCACTACCTTGGCTTATGAGTTTAATTCATTCCGCTACTGAGCTCGTAACTCAATTTGCTCGTATATCAAATCAATTATTTCCTTGGATTGGAGTATTTACTATTTCTCGTTGAAAGGTTCCTCAGGGTGAGTGATTTTCATAACCGAAACTGGTTGATATGTCATAGAGGCTTGCAATCCACTTCTTTCACCCAAATAAAACTTATAAATCCTGGATTCACTCTGACTTCTTTCGAGCTGCCTTTTACAGAGATATTATCTATTGGGGTTAGAATTTTCTTTTAGCTGATGAAAATCAAACCTCTTACATTTTACCTGAAATTCTTCAACGACTACCAAAATACATTCTGAAATTTACAAAAATATATTCCTTTTTTGTGTTTCTTCTTTTCCTTCATGCTAATGCTGAATTCTTCCTTTAATTTTTTTCTTCTAAAAGTTTTAGAATATTCTCTTGATGATCATATTTTAACTTTTTTGTCTCGATTGATATATTTTCTTCCAAGGATATATATTCTCTTCTCAACACGCATAAAATTAAAAGGGGACACTATTTTGACGGTATTCCACCAGTAGTTCACAAAACTTATATGCTTCCAAGCTTGTTAAGTGACTTGCCGAGTTGTTTTTCCTTTATTCTCTTTCAGCTTGTGTCATATTATTCTAAGTCCTGTTTATTCTGTTTATTCTGTTTGTTTAAGTTCTGTTTACTCTAAATTTTTTAATTTAATTTTAGTAGGATTATTAATATATCAATTTTATTAGTCCATATCTGTTTGCCAGTATTGGTTGCATAAAGAATATTCTACTGCAAATTAGGCCAAATCTTTTACCGTTGCACTGAATAGGTAAAAGATTTGATTGAGTCTGAACTAAGAGTCATTTCGAAACTTGTCTCATCCAGTGTTTATCCGTCTCTCTGCAATTATATCTCCTGTTTTCTATTTGGTTGATCTATAGAAACTATTATTGAAGTCTACAATTTTTCATTTAATTATATTGTTATTGTTGATCTACAGAGTTCAGTTGTATCATTTACCATCTTCTGTCTACTGATGATCTTATTATCTCTACATTCTATCACTCCATGAGTCAACCGTTCCTGTGAATGGCAAATAATTCATTTCAATTAATTTCTTTTACTATTTTTAGAAGGATCTTAAAAACCATGTATGGTCCTTGAATGTTTTTAATTTTCTCTTTTAAAATACGCATGATATCATAAATTTTGCTTTTCTAATTCTATAACAAAATTTTACCTTCCTCTATCTTACTTACCTTAAATATTGCAACAAACATAACACTTTCCTTATGCTTATTCAACCTGGCCAACTAAAAAACTATCCTTCAGGAGGGGAATCCTTTTTTTTTTTTTTTAGGATTATATTGTTTCTCTAACAAACACAGGATTTTAAAAAACGGGTATCGTTTTATGAATTAGGAAATTAGAAACTAGTATTTTCCCGACACAAATTTTAAATCTGCTTTCCTCTAGCAGGAATATCCTTTCGTCTCTTCGTTTTAGTGTGATAAAGGATTGTCGCAAATCACCCGCCCTTTGCATTTATTGCAATAGTTGAAGTATTTATATAAAGCATAATTTTCCCGCCTTTGTTTAGAAAAAGGTGCAGTCTAGGGATCTTTTTTCATTTTATCAATAGTCCAGGCAACTCTTCCCTGCCTCATCCTCAATTCTTTCCTTGTCCAACCTTTCAGCTGATGAATCACTCATGAAGCATGTTACAAATAAAGGGTTGGTTCTTCATAAAGCGAAATCTTAAGAATTAAAGAAAAACTAGAATCTTTAATTTTGGGAATGTCGTTTAACATATATATATATATATATATTACTATTTATTATATATTATATTAA